>QWZN01000118.1:0-126567 GCA_003693225.1 Venturia aucupariae
CCCTTCCCCACCGAACAAGAACGAAAGAAAGAAAGAAAAGAAAAATCACGCGACACCATTATACGCCAACCTATTCGGCGTCCCACCTGGTAAACCACTCAAAGCGTTTACGTTCGCTGTGTTTTTGATGGTGGTGCAGAGGTTGAGGGGGTTCTGGGGTCCTTTTGAAGTCATTATGTTGGCGCCTAGGGCTGCGATGTGGGGGGCTGCCATTGAGGTTCCTGAGAGGGATTGCTGGGAGGGGGCGGAGGTGATGTTAGTATTTTCTTCTTCTTTAGATGGGTATGGGATGGGATGGGATAGGATGGGATGTGGAGTGATTAGTTTGTAGATTTGTAGGATTGGCAGATTTGCGGCGAAGATTACTTGCTTGCGAAGGGGTGATGACTTGTAAGCTTTGCAATCCCCGATACCTAGGCGACCAGCGCAGCTCGCTGTGATGGAAAGACCCTCAAACACGGTTCCTTCATTGGGTAAATGGGAAGAGAAATTTGAACATACCGAGGCATCAATACCACCTATCCACGCACTTTGTATACCCACCCCAGGCGCAAACACCCCAATCGTGGCCCCGTAGTTTGAGAACGGCGCTTTGACATCATTGATATCCGACGCGCCCACCGAACAGACAAAAGGTGATGAAGCTGGTGTGATACCCTTAACATCAATGTTATCATTCCCCGCCGCCGCTACGATGAAAATCCCTGCTTGCGTTGCTGCTAGGATACTTTCTTGTACAGAGCGCCAGGATGATACCGGGGCGCCGAAGGAAAGAGTCATTGTTATGCCGTTTTGACATGTTGTTGTAGTCGTGGAGCCCGCAGAAACCCGGGCTTTGGAGTCAGAAATAACAAGAGCAATAGCAGCGACGACATCGCTCAAATTACAAGCACCAAATCTATTACAAACTTTTATCCCGTAGATATTTGTTGATTTGGCGATGCCGTATTTGAGACCACCGAGGATGGCGGCGACGTGGGTACCGTGGCCGGATAGGTCTTCGTCACTTCCATCTGTGTTGTCGAAGTTTTTTAGGAGAGTGGCGCGGGATTGGAAGTCGGTGTGGTGGCTGTAGAGACCCGTGTCGAGTATGTAGCTGCAGGTTCCTTGGCCTGTGGCGGTGGAGTTGTAAATATAGCTGTTTTGGCCTTTTTGACGGTGAGAGATGCGGGCGAGGTTCCAGGGAGCGTTGGATTGGGTTTGGAGGCTTCTTTTTGAGAGGGGCGGGATCTTTTGGGTGGAAGAGGAGGAGGGGATTATAGCTTGGATCTTGAGGGTTGCGTCGGGTTCGATGTAGGCGACCTTGTTGGTGTTAATGCATGATTTTGTTGATTTTGAGAGGCAGCTTTCTTATACCTTCGAATTCGATTTTAGACTTTTCAACTGGGAGGGTGATAGCACGGCTGAGAATCCCTTTACTTTTCCATGTTTGTATTTGCGCTTTGGTTTGAGGTTTAGAGAGGAGACGACTTCATCGACAAGGGTGTCTGCGACGTTGTCGAGGTTTGTCTGAGGGGAATGCAACATAACGAGGTAGCTATTAGCATCCAGCATATCAAGCTTCATCGAATCGGCCGTCGAAACAATCGTACTTTCAACATGAGTGCAAATTGCGAACGGCAGGCAGAAGAGGAAGGCGAGCACACGCATCGTGGCTTAGCAGGCAAGGTGCAGGTGAGAATAAGAGGGAGGAAAAGACAGTTAAATTGCAAAGAAAGTCAACAGAGAGGAAAATCTTTCCAGAAAAACAGTGAAGGAAAAGAAGTAACGTAGGCCGCACAACTCTCGCGTACCCACGTCTCAGGTCCCGTAAGATTGTCCAGGTAAAACCATGAACCTTAGATCCGGAAAGACAAAGAATCGCACAGGTGTAACACCTCATCTCTTGAATAGTGTAATCTGTACGACCTCGAGCCTTACTCGTGGAACCCAAGTCTGTTGTGAATGGAGTAAATTCCGATGGATCCTCATCTTATCATCGTCTCTGCTCCGTCAATTTGATATTGTCGGGTATGTTGCAGATGGAGGCGTCGAGAACGCAGGAACTTTAGTATGCTGAGGCTCTTCGGAAGCAGTCTGTTATGCACATTAACTTGTGTCAATTGATGCCTCACCGTCCTACCCCTTTGCACACCCCTACCACCATCGCACAATGGCTCAAGTAGCGTGATATATATTCATCTCATGTTGTAGCATTAACCCCTTACAGCTAATACTCAATGCCAATGTAGGCTATGTCATGACCGATTCGTTCTCTTTCTCTTATGGTCACAATTTTTTCTTCGGAACTAAGGGACACTACAGGTAGTTAGTAGTGAAATCACACATAACCATAGGGACGTACAATATTGAAAACATGACTAAGCTGCGGATGCTTATACGTCGACTAAAGAGCAGACCCGGGACGGAGAGAAAGCTCATTATAATTTCCTCGTACCACTCACCCTGGTCTTGATAGAGTCGAACAAACGCTAACGCTTCATATGAGTGTAGTATAATCTCTGGTTATGAAATCTTATCAACCTTCTTGTCCTGTTTCTTACTATCACTCAGTCTGCTTCGACCAGTAGTAAGGGTTAGTCTGGAAAGTCGCTATCGAAAACCTTCATCCGAGGGATTGGATTGGATGAGTGCAGGGCCGTACAAGAATGACTACGCACACATATTTTTTCGCATTTGATCCTGTGGGTCTGGCTGATAATTATGAATTAAAAGATACTGTGTTCATTTCTGTCCTCACAGATCACAAGTTGTGAGGAGAAGGATGGGTCGTGAGTTGTGATGCCAAAATCCCACAAAGTCCTCTCAGGACGAGATGCCAATACTCCCATGCTTATGCCGTCAGTCCCTGTACCAAGGCGCCATTTCATGCAGTCATAATCCGTCTTACGCTTTTCGTGGGTCCTTCGAACACATCAAACCATCATCACGAAACTTTGACAAACGTAGCGTCAATCTGCTTGACCTGGGGCAACGCCAGCCTGACCTTGTTCCTATATAATGCCGGACTCCTCAATTGCAACATGTTGCCTTCGAAATACACCGTTTCCAGCTTCTCCTTATCCGCGAGTTGCTTCTCCACGTCCTGGAACGAATCGAATTTGCAATAACTCGCCCAGAATTCTTCAAGGTTGGCCAAAGTTTCGAGGCCTTCCAACTTTGTAAGAGGATTGTTTGAGATGTCGATGACACGCAGAGAAGTGGTTTTTGATAGGCCAGACAGCGAAGTCAGAGCGTTGTGGGAGATGTGGAGTTCTTCGAGAGAGGTAAGGGATTCGAGACCTGTTATTGAGCGAAGACGGTTTGATTGTATGGAGAGGATTTTGAGGTTCGTCAAAGTGTCCAAGCCTTTGATTTCAGTCAGTTTGTTCTTGCCTAGCCATAACTCTTCAAGCCCGGTAAGTGTTTCTAGATTTTGTATCTCCCGAATCCTGTTGCCACCTAGTTCTAGATTCCGAAGTTTGGAGAGACCCTCCAGATTTTCAATCGTGGAGATTTTGTTCTGTACAAAGTAGAGATCGGTCAGGTTTTTGAGGTGCGAAAGACGTTTAATGTGCTTTATTTTGTTGAAGGAGAGGTCAAGAATGGTGAGAGAGGTAAGAGCGTCGAGGCCTTTGATGTGGGCAATGAGATTGTCGTAGACGTCTAGTTCAGTGAGTTTGGGACCTAACGTGTCGGGGACATCGATTTCGCTTATGGCGTTTTGGCGAAGACAGAGGCGGCGGAGGTTTGTGAAGCGATCAAGTTTAAGAGAGGGTATGGAGGCGATGCGGCAATGTATGAGGTCGATTTCCTGGTGACTGTTACGACTGATGTATACGAGTAGGAATAGACCGTACTCACGTCTATGTCATCTTCCATATCGGCGGTGAGATCTGTAATGCAATCAGCTATGCTCGTGTGCCAACTACAGAGTATAACCCACCCTCATCGGCCTCGATTTGATCGACCGGCATAGCATCGTCGTCTGAGTCCTCTGGATCACTCTGGTGGGAGCCATCGAGCACTTCTGGGTTCACCAGCACGGCTTTCTTCTCGACGCGTAGCTTGCCATCCCAGCCTTTTGCGTTGTGTAGTGATGAACTGCTGGACGAATGTTTGTGCCCTTTCTCTGCTGGCGGTTCGATTACATGGGCGCGTGGTTCTGTTTCTGCTCCGGGGACCGCCATCTCTTCCTCTGTGGTCGCCTTTGTGTCATCGGAGCCATTTTCAGTCGACATGGTTGGAATATGGTGGGGATCGGTATGCAGTGGTATGCTTCAAGTTCGCCATGATGAGGCCGGCAACTGACTCGCGCCTTCTTCCGCTCTCACCTCGCGCGTTCTTCCATATCATAGAGATATGTACCTACCCATACTTACCATACCACTTGTCATTCTCATTGATTCCCATACCATACCGCAACACGACCTCGCTTAATCACTTCTACACCAATACACATACACCATGCCAGGCTCCGTCCCCGATATGCCGGGCATCAAGGCTGATGAGCACCTTGCTTGGCTACTCCAACGCGAAGTCGCATCTCTCCTCAAGCGCGACAGGACGAATTTTCCCGGCGCCCAACCAGTTTCTTTTGCTCGCAGCCACATAGAAGAGCTATGTAAAGAAGAGTGTGTCTGGTCTGGGCCATAGACACAACCGTGGCTAATGACAAATAGCTACTACCTTTGCGAAAAGACGGACGGCATAAGATGTCTACTATTCTGCACGGTAGATGAAAATGCCAGCGAGATCCACTACCTCATCGATCGCAAGAACGACTACTATTTTGTTCCTGGTATGTCTATGCAATTCCCCAGAGATATCAAAAGACTAATCACGCCCCAGGCCTTCACTTCCCGCATCATACCGATCCCAACTTTGCCAGGTTCCATTCAGACACCCTTATAGATGGCGAGCTCGTCATCGACACATATCCCGATGGGAGGAGGGTGAACAGATATCTGGTATTCGACTGCTTAGTTCTGGACAAAGAATGCTTGACCACCAGACCGCTGGACAAGCGGATAGGACGATTCGCTGAATTCGTTGATAAACCTCTTAAAGCACTTTACCATAAATATCCGGATGAAGTAAAACATTTTCCATTCGAGGTCCGATTCAAGGCCATGGACAAACCGTATGCTCTAGAAGCTATGTTCAATGAGAAGTTACCCACCCTGCCCCACGGAAACGACGGACTTGTATTCACATGCAAGGGTACTCCATACGTCAATGGAACAGACCAGCATATTTTGAAGTGGAAACCAGCTGAAGAAAATACCATCGATTTCAAGCTTCGGCTTGGCGATTTCCCTTTGGTTGTATTTGACGATAATACTCAAGGTCCAGATTATGCTGCGAAGCCCCCATTCGAGCTTTTGATTTGGCTAGGTGGCGATCGGCATGAACATTACGGCTACCTTATGGTCACAGATCAAGAGTGGGAAATCATGAAATCTTTGAAGGAAATATTGGACGGGCGCATCATAGAGTGTTACAGGACTGAGCAAGGGAAGTGGCGTTACAAGGCTGAGAGCAACGGAGCCCCCAGGTTTCGCGACGACAAGGAACATGCCAATCACGAATCAGTTGCTAAGAGTGTCATGGAAAGTATTCTCGATGGTGTTTCCAAGGAGGATCTTATTCGTGCGGCCCCTGCCATACAACGCGCTTGGAAAACCCGACATCCGGAAGAGGAAGCGCAGAAGCGGGCAATGGCACAACGAGGACCGCCGCCTCCGAATGGATACATGAATGGGCATTGAACAGGCTTTTGACTTTCCGCGTTCAAGGCGTTTACGGGTTTCTGGACACATCGGCGGATAGGCGTACAAGGATCTTGAGAAATTGTGATACCCTTTCCATATTTTTTGGTGGAATACTATTTTATTTTCAGATTTAGCCCGGCAATCCCCAGATTCGCATCATGAGACCAGCTTGGTCACGCTAGCTGCTTTAGACTGATGTAGAGAAACGAGAAAGTACGGCAGCTCCAGAATGACTCGCCTCAACCAGGATTTCCGAGAAGGTCGTATTGTCATGGAGATGCACTTTGATACTCTCGCAGCCTCCCTTCCTTTGTTAAACCTTATCGTCGTGAAAGGTCAGGGACGTGTGGCGACGGTGGTGATGACGGTAGTTGTGGCGTTACACTTCTTCTTCTGTTTCATCTATTTCGATTGCGAAGAATACGGGATAAGCATCTTGCTTCTCGAATATAAACGTTGGTCTCTATGACCATGGTTGAGGAGAATATACATGACAGCCCAGGGTGGTGAGAGAGGATCGGTGCTGTGGTGGAGGGGTTTGTGAATCTGGTTATTTCTCGACTGCAGGGTAGTCTTCCTGAAGGGCGTTCTGTAGGGCGTTCTGTAGGGAGGGAGACGAAGAGATTATCACTATATGTGGTTTTCCTTTACCCAAGTTTGTTGCTTAAGAGGAAGTACGGTTGCTGCTTTCAAATGAGAATTGCTAGACATTACAAGCTTCTGAAGTTGAATCTGCACCCCCTTGAAGAGCCTACTGAGATCGGAGCCCCTCAACTCGAGATGGATATGCATGGATTATTGGCGACTTTCGAAAACGATTTATCCAAGAATTCTAACGATATCGATCCGAACTTGTATGTCTTATACCGAGTAGTATTACTATTTGTATACCAACTAGGTACCAACTTAGTCTCGGAGCTCACGTGTCGATAAAGAATGAAGTCATCGGAATTGGAGCGCGGCTAAGCTCAACGCTAGGTGGTCGACCAGACTTGGACGTGTGAGCCTGTAGACCACCCCACGACAAGAACAACAAATATAATCTCCTACACTACCTGCGAGCCAATATGTGGGACACAGAGGAGGATAACAATCCGTACGGCAGCTTCACCCAGCGTGGCTCAGCCAATTCGGATCCTCACCCAGGGTCGCCTGGAGGCTGTAAGAGAGCTACAACCCGTAGTCTTTGCAGACATGACAGCTAATTCAATCTCAAATAGTTTACAACAGACCCTCGACACCTCCCTCTGATCTAGGCTCCCCACAGCGCGAATCACCAGAATTCATTTCACACCCACGCGACCAGCATTCGTTGAGCGACGTCGACGTCGGCGAGGAGGATGAAGGACAACACTATGAGTCCAGGAAAGGCGGATATTCGAGTCGGATCGAGCAGATATTACACGAGCATCCGGATACTCAGATTCTAATCACTTACGCTGGCAAGAATTCGGAGAGCGGAGGCAACCATATTGCGTACACAATCAGGACAGGAGTAGGCATTCACCTACTCGTAATTGGGGATATAGCTGACTCTGGGATAGGACCTGGAAGTACGCCGGAGATACTCAGAATTTGCGTCTTTGCGCCAGACATTGGTGAACTTGCATCCCACCTTGATAATACCGCCCATCCCGGAGAAACACACAATGGCCGACTATGCAGCACGACCGACCAAGGCCAAAGAGGACCAAGGCATCATTGAGCTGCGAAAGCGCATGCTGGCAGTCTTCTTGAATCGTTGTCGGGGCATGAAAGAGGTACTCGAGGATGGCGTCTGGTGGCGGTTCCTGGACCCCAATGCCAGCTGGGTACGTCTAGTTTTCCTCACGTCGAGATCTCCAGAGCTGACACTATCAAAGAGCGAAGTAATGAATGCCCACCCGGTCACATCGATTCCGAAGAACATCTTGAAAGCCTCGCCATTGAACCCCGCAAACTCTAAGCCAGGTCATGCTTATCTGCCAGTTCCCGCTTCGTCCGCAAAGTTGAGATCCTCTTCTGGTACTACCGCGTCTGGAATGCCCACCTCGCCTCCTTCGAATTCTGGCATGCCATCTGCTGCCGCTCACACGATACCAGGCGCACAGCTGTCGCGTTTCCCACCATCCTCGCAGAATCTATCTGAAGAGGCATTGGACCCATACTTCATCAATTTCGAGGCTTCGTCGAAAGAACTAGAAGGACTCTTACAAGGAGCAATGGAAAAGTCGAATCGAAGATTACTCAGCCACTATGGATCATTAGCAGAGGACCTCTCTGAGCTTGGTGCGAGGTATAATGGATTTTCGCTGTCGGAACAATCATCCACGCTGGCTTCGGCGATCGAAAAAATAGGTCAAGCTGTGGATCAAACATATATCGCGACTTCGGAACTGTCGTCACAACTTAGCGCGACATTCGCAGAGCCTATGCGTGAGAGCGCTCAATTCGCTGGAATTGTCAGAAATGTGTTAAGATACCGGGTTCTCAAGCGTGTACAGGAAGAGATGACACAGGACGAATTGATCAGAAAGAGAGCGCTTCTGGCCAACTTGAGAGACCAAGAGGAGCAATCACAACGAATGAGCGCAACTTTGAGTCACTACAATGCGTCAGGCAGACCTGGCCCTCGTCGGACATCTAACGCATCTAGGGGTAGCTCTGAGCAGCCACGGAGAGAAGACGACGTGGCTTCGATTGATTCCGACTTTCCGCCTACTCATGGCGATGCAAGTCCACCATCTGCACCGCAAGCTGAGCCGACATCGCCGTTGGGCGCTCACAAGAAGACTCAGAGTGGCAGCTTCATATCTAACAAAATATTCGGACGGATAACGCACGCATTTCATGGTATTGCAGACAGCGATCCGGTAAAAACGCGACAGGATCTGATTGGAAAGACCAGCGAACAAGTTAAACAGGTAAGATAACCCTTTGCAAGGTTGAGAACCAACTTGAGTGCACGGGACTGATATTCGAATAGTTGGAACAAGCTCTCGAAGTTTCGCATGATGACGTTAAAGATGCCAGCACGGGCGTTCTCAAAGATCTAGTACGCTTTCAAGACGAAAAGGAGGAGGATCTTAAACGATACATGGCATGTCAGAATCTGATTGCTGACCCAATAAGACTAACATTCCTATAGATTGCATTCGCAAAGTGTCACATCGATTGGGCGCGTCGAAATCAAGCGTCATGGGAAGAGGCCAAGGCCGAAGTTGAAAACATAGAGGTTCGAGATATCCAGGAATAAGTTCCATCATCTATCGGTTTGCTACCATGACCGCTGTATGGTCAATTAATTGTAACATGATTGCTCACCAAATTGCCTTTTCTTTTCTCTGTAGGTCTGCAGTGGAACACAAGAGAGCAAGACGACCTTCCAGCAACCACATTCTCAAACACTCGTCAATCATCAATTAGAAGATGAAGACGACGGCTTCGAACATATTCCACAGACCGATGGGCCAATAGAGGAGAGCTACCGTACAAGCGAGCATAGCTCTGAGCAGGAACTTTTGGAGAACAATCCGTGGGATTGCGATGGGGTCAAATTGTCGCAGGATGAAGCTGAGGACGAGGGATGTGATATCGATTGGGTGGAGGCTTAGATTCAGGGATGGTGAAGGGCGCAGTCATACATTGAAGACTTTCCCGATCAAGACCGATGCTGATGACTTCCTGGCAACATCAACTTTAGAAAATGCAGGAGTCTATCGATATTGATCGCACCTTGAGCGGTATGAACCATTTGGTGTTTCTAAGAAAGAGGGTTGGTCCGATACTGTAGACTAAGGTAATTTCTTCTCTTCGTAATTAAAAGTTTCGCGAGAACCATTACATGCATCACGGATTAAGCTTATTGGAAGCTTGGATCGGTAATCGATGAAATTTTAGGAAAAATCGTTCATCCGCCTCCGTGAGGTGGTTGGTTATAGATTAGGTACGGATGCCCATTAGCTCCGAAGTGACCGTAATTAGGGGTATATGTTGATGGCGGACTTCCCTCCCTGCCATCCAGACAAATACAATAGCTCCTTCCATGCAAAATCGACAGTGATGCCCGTGATTAAGAATTAGATAGCAAACAATGCCAAATCGTCATGAACGCGCCTAAAAAGCCCGAAGTAAAGCCCAATAAAAACCCCAATACAGTACGCTCGTGTGGTAGTGAAATAATTTCTGCTTCGCTCGCAGGCTGCGCGCAGACTTCTGGACCCTGCCAACGACAAAAATATCACCTGTTAAGAACGGGCGTGGAAGTGTTGTGCCTATCAACCCCAACCTCAATCTCAACCTCAACCTCATCCAAAGTCCGCAACTCTCCAGCCGGGATATCATAAATAACACCATGGAGCGTGAGACCCCACTCCCTCATCGCCGTCACAACCGTTGCATTCTTCTTCAACGACTCGAGCGAATGATGGACATTTAGTTCGGCGAGTCTATTCGCTTTTGTATCATTGCAGGGAAGGGTATCGAGATGAAGTTGATATTTCCTCCTCAATTCGCGAATGGGGAGGAGCCATTTATTCAGTACGCTCCCCAAATCGGCATCACCCATCGCCGCATTTGCACCGCCGCATTTTGTATGGCCGCAGACGATTATCCTCTGCACTTTTAGAATGGAGATTGCGTATTCGATTACGCTTGCTGCGTTTAGGTCGTCGGGGACGATGATGTTTGCGATGTTGCGGTGGACGAAGAGGTCGCCTGGTTTTAGGTCGCAGATTGTTGTTTCTGGGATTCTGGAGTCGGCGCAGCCGAGCCAGAGGGTTTCGGGGGTTTGGCCGAGGGCGTGTTTTTGGAGGAGGGTTGGGTTGGTTTGGGCTGTTCGTTTTGCGTAGGTTTTGTTGCCGGCTAGGATGTGGGTGAGGGGGGCTGTGGGGAGGGGTGTTAGCTATGGGAGGGAGAGGATTGGTGGGGATGCTTGGTCTAACTTTGTTCGTGTTGGTCGGCCATGGTTGGAGTGAGTCACTTGGTTGATGGAAAGCTTTGGAATATCGGATGATGCTTGCGGGGATGGAGGGGATGGGCAAAAGATGTCAATAATGTATAGAGTGAGGTTGTGAGTAAATGTATGTAACCGGGATCCTATCACATAGACTTTGCGTGTCCCATGGTTCTTTCATCCCTCACCTTCCTAGTAGTGGCACGCTGTGTTACTTCCCTCACCGCATCTCGATCATGACCTAGAACTTGTACACCACTTCAGACTGTAGAAGGGACTGCTCAAAACTCCAGCGATTCGAGGTCCAAGGATCGCTAGAGTCCTGTCGCCATCGATTTCGAAACAACAGTCCTCAAAACTGTCGTTTTTTCAGCTCAGTTTGAGGGATAATGATGAACTTTGGAACCGAGAAGTAAGATTCTGGACAGGAGATACGAGAGTGGATGACAGGATTCCTGGGGTAGGAAAGTTGGAGCTGCATCCCTTTGAATCTCACGGTCCCACGGCCTTCTGCGACACCCAAGAAGCAACATGTTAGCCACGCTTCAGCCTCGCAGATGCGCGAAGATAAAGCAGCCTTCCTAATGGGCGGTTCTTGGTAGTACAAATGTGCAACCTGGGCAAACCGAGTGTGGAGGATTCAAGGCAAGGCCAATCTCATCTTCGCCAAGATTACGGTCACCGTGTAAATGTGTCATTTGCAACTTTGTACTGGAAAATCATTGGTGTAAGGAAGGAGATGGAGATTTCCAACGACCGAGGAGAGCCATGTCTGCTGATAGGTCTCCGCCATCACGACACTCTGCAACAATGAACGCGGTAGTGCCACCAGATGACCTATTCAAGCACAATTCTCCTTGATCGCTATGGGCAAGTACGACGCCGTTCCATCAAACTGTTCAGGCCCATCGATGCTTGGGCAGGAATGCGGAGTTTGGGCCAAGACGAAAGGGTGTGATGCCAGGTACTTCTGTCACACTGCCACCTGTGGACAAGTGCAACGAGAGCCCTTGAATATTCCGATATTTGATGATATTGCTGAAGATAGAATTGGAACCTCTGAGATAGGCCTATAGACAGTATTTATCTGGGCAGTGTCTCTATTTGGCTACATTCATTTTAGTAGACTTTTTCTTGATTCATCAATGATATGCAACCTACCTTCTGGGTATTCGCAGATACTGCTAAGCGTGTGAAAGAACTCTCAGGGGAATCAGATCAACGAGTCCATCGTATCGCGGGTATCGACCACGGATCCTCGGTCCGGGATAGATGATGTCTGAGAATTGACCTTACCAGCGATCAACAAAGAGTCTCTGGACTCCAAAAGACGGTGCTGAGGCGCGTAGATTCCATGTGAATGATTGAGACCAAGGTCGATCCACAATCTCTATGAGATTCGTTGGATGAACAGAGTTGGAGTTGGGAATTGCTTGGAAGAAAGATGAAGTAGAGATTAATACAAGCAAATGTCGAGCGTTCAACGCCTGTTACAAAAGCCGCTCTGGTGTACGAGGCTTCACTCTTGCACAGAGTATTAACCCGAAAACCTCCAAAGCTTAAGTGAGAATAATAGAATAGACACAATTCTCCCCAAAGTAGTGCAATTAGATGATGTTTGTAGGAGAGAGCTTGTCTTCTAATTCCATGCAAGAAAGCACTGAATCTTAGCGTGACACAAACTTCTGGCGTCATGCCAGGGGAACTCTGATTCTGATCAACCTCATCAACCTTTGGATTATTCGTTATCGTACAGATCCAAGCCCGCGCCATGTCTATAACCACCTGCTAGCCACAATGGACTCATACAAACTCGAATCTGCAATATGGCAGCTCAATTCATCCCCAGAGCCATCTTTCCGACCCTGGACTCTCTCCCAAGATCCTATTTCCTGGGCCATCACCGTAAGGGGTTGTCCAAGATGAAGACTCTTCTCGCCTCAACCGATCTTGTCATAGAATGCAGAGACTATAGAGTTCCTCTTACCTCTCGAAACCCTCTTTTTGAAGAATCTCTGTCCAGTCGAGCGCGTCTCTTAGTCTACACAAAGCGCGACTTGGGTAGCGAAGGCACACGAGAAGATTTTAGGGTACCTTGTCTCTTCGATCCCAATTTCTCGACAATGACTGATACTTGTAATAGCGTGAAGAAATCATCAAACAATGGCACGCTCCTTCTCCTGTCCTTTTCTCCTCCCACAAAGACCCGAAAGATACGAAACGCATCCTCAAATTTGCCAAAAAATACACCGCCCGCACAGCCACGCTCACAGGCTCTCGAATGATGGTAGTGGGAATGCCCAATGTGGGCAAATCCTCTTTACTTAATGCCCTCCGCGCCGTTAGCATGGGAAAGGGTAAAGCGGCAAAGACTGGCGGCCAGCCAGGAATTACACGGAACGTCTCGACAGGCGTCAAAATAATAGGAGGTGACTCTGGCAGTGAGGGTGTGTATTTGCTGGATACGCCTGGTGTCTTTGTACCGTATGTGCCAGATGCTGAATCCATGTTAAAACTCGCCCTTTGTGGGAGCGTCAAGGACTCAATCATTCCATACACTACATTGGCGGACTATTTGCTCTTTTTATTCAATAAGCGGGATCCAAGCCTTTATGCCAAATACCACGAGCCGACTAACGATATCTTCGAGTTGCTCAAGGCAATGGCACAAAAGACAGGACGGCTTCAAAAGGGAGGAGAACCTGAACTGGATGCCACCGCCATTTTTTTGATTCAACGGTGGCGTAATGGCGACCTCGGAAGATTTGTTCTGGACGATATTGCAGCCGATTCTTTGAACAAGAAAAAGGACGATGATTTGAACATGGTCACAAGTGGTAACCAGGCTAGGAGAGCTGCAAAGGAGGTTCTCCGAGCTAGAGGACGAGCGAAAAGTAAGGCAGCAAGTGGTTGATACATTAACCATCGACCGCCAAGCAAGTGGAATGCTTCCGAAACTGGACGATGCAGTTGCCATGCTCGATTCATCGAATGCTATACATAGAGCCTCATATTTGTAGACCACATTCCGAGCGCAATATGGCGTCCCGAAAAAGAAGCTCCTGCGACTTGTCGATTGACATACTCTAGGGTCAAGAAGCTGCGTAAATTCACATCCCGATCTAGACTTTGTGGGCACAGTAGCTGTACATAACACCCACGAACACCTTTAAACCTACTCAAACAACACCTGAACAACAACTCGAGATTGTTAGAGCAACGCGCTGACAGCTCGATTTTTATGATTCTTGTATCGACTGGCCTCAATTTGAAATCCTGACAAACAAATTCTTGGACGAACTATATGCAGACCACGACCATGAGCGGTCATAGCCTTGCCAACAATCCACAATCGGTCACTCCGCACGCATTCAATGCTGCAGTCACAGATATTGGCACCAGTAACGACGAGCTGGGATCAGATGACCGACATGATCAGGTCCAACCCACGGAGGGAAATATGGCGACACCGGATTCCCCAAACAGTGCTTCCGCCAGTCAGACTTTGGTGTTTGTCGATCATCCACTCCGATTCTCACCTACGATTTCAGACCCCGAAGGATTTTCTCCTTACCATTATTCCTCTGGCTCCTCTCAACAAGATCCATCGCCATGCATGCGCCTGGCACCCAATGTTCACTTGGACCTACCGTTTCATCGGCACCCTCTCCCGCCAGACCAAATAGACCATAATGCACTCCCGCGGCGATCCCCGATTGCACTCCCGTTTAACAGGCGGCTCAACAGACAGCTCAAAGCGGTTCTCTCTGTACCCTCTTCCTTGTTTGCCTCCACTCCGACCAGCAGCACGAGGTCGACAGGTCGGCAGATACCTGAGTCTCTCCAAGTGGTGCCGAAGCTACCACCGGATCAGCTGGGGTTCTCAAAATTCGGGTTCACGCCGTTACCGCTTACGGTGACACCTGTGATCCAGCCGCGACATGCTCGAAAACTGTCCGACAGCAGAGATACTCAGGCATTACTGACAGATGTTGCCCGCCTCTTTGGAACCATGGATGTTGGAGACCGGGCTAAGTTTGCTGCAGAAATAGGTCAGATTGTGGGATTACGGCAACACGGGGCAGAATTACAGGAAGGGAGGGACGATCAAAGCACGCGGCGGGAGGATAAAGATGAGGAATCGGATCATTGAGCCATTCGTTTTTCAAGGGCTCTGCTGATGTTTCTTGAATTTGATAGGTTACACATCAAGCATAACTTGTTAAGCACCAAGCAAGCTACGCCCCAGCATGTTCCAGCCTGATGATTAGTTTTCCGCTCTTCGGAGGCGCAGTGTACAAATCCATCTGCTCCACACCTTCATCATCGACAATCACCGTCTGGAAATCTGTATATATGGCTGCTACAATAAATTTCATCTCTACATCCACATAGTCAGCAAATGGCTAGTCGACTCAATATACAAGCGAAAGTCGGAAGGACGAAAAACTCACGATACAATGCCAGATTACTCCCAACACACATCCTGCCTCCACTCCCAAACGCCCAAAACCACCTCTTCATCTCCTTCAATTTCTCCTCACTTGCTTCCAACCATCTCGATGGACGCCACTCCAGCGCTTCTTCATATACATCTTCGTTTCGATGGAGAGACCATGCTTGAGCGCTTATTCGCACGCCCCCTGGGATTCCTGGGTACTCGTTTTCGGGACCCAAGGTACAGCCGGAGGCGGGAGTGACGCGTGGTTCCGGGCCTGGTATTGCGGCGTGTAGGCGGAGGGATTCTTGGATTATGGCGTCTAGGAATGGGAGGGTGTCGATGATTTTGGGGGAGGCGAGGGAGGGAGGTGGGGAGGTGGCTGTGACGGTGGCGGTGGATAGGGTGATGGGTGGGGAGAGGGTACGTAGTTCTTTCCGGAGGGAATCTTGGATGGAGGGGTGGAGGGAGAGTTGGTGGATTACATAGACCAATGTTATTCCAGAGGTATCGAAACCCGCGGCGAGGTGGTCGAGGAGTTCACTGGCTATTTCGAGACGGTCTTGTTCCGGTGTTGTTTTCGTAGTTAGATAATCCTTTTTACTTTTGACCAGACCGGATACCAATTGCGAATAGACGGCCGGAAAATTCTTTGCCTCTTCGGCTGGGACGTCTTCGACACGGGTTGCTCCCGTCTTGCATAGGAAAGAGGAGGCTCCATCGCACATTTTCATGGTCCAATCTTCGATTCCCTTGTTTGCTTCGCCGACCCAGTCCGGTACGAGGTTCCAACCTAGTCTTGTTGCAAGGAAGGAGGTAAACCCAGGTAATTCCTGTGGCCAAAAATTGTACGATCGTCTA
This sequence comes from Venturia aucupariae, assembly GCA_003693225.1. NCBI lineage: Eukaryota > Fungi > Ascomycota > Dothideomycetes > Venturiales > Venturiaceae > Venturia > Venturia aucupariae. Next base: position 15,986 of record QWZN01000118.1, read on the forward strand.
CTATGATATAGATCCAGAAAATACTTTCGAAACTCATCATCCTGCATCAGATTCGAGGAAGCGGCGAGACCGAATTGGTATCCCGTCACGAAATCCATGGTCATACCCGACAGTTCGGGATAGATATTCAAGGGCCTCCCCTCCGTGGCCCACCTATCCAATTTCGGAAGGAGGCGATTGAATAGTAATTCTTTTGTGACCTCGGTCATCGATATGGAAGATTGGAGATGTGATTTTGAATATACATTCGAAATCATTCGTTTCCGTGTGGAGTGGGATTTAGCATGGCGATCGGAAAACATATTCATCGTTCCTCTAATACAAGACACACAAAACATCAATGTCCATACACATCATCTCAAGGGGATTTAATTTTCGTTTTTTCGATTTTCTTGGTGAGGTGGGGTGGAAGAAATACCCACCCATAATTGGTAAAGAAATCGTACCAAAATCCCTTCTCGAAACCGCCCGAGTAGACGGTTTGGATACCGCCTTTGACGCAGTTTACGCTTATCTCGGTGGGCGATAGTTTTATGATGGGTCCGTGGGTTTGGTGGGCTTCGTGGATCGTGGCGAGTTCGCGGCCTTTGTATCTTTTGTGGAGGATCCAGAGGGGGGTTATGGAGGCGAGGGGGTGGGCGGAGGGAATTCGGGAGAGGGGGGAGATGAAGAGGGGGTGGATTAGGAATTTGTAGGTTAGGAGGAGGAGGGTGATGCCGATGGTCAAGAGGGTGAGGTTGGAGGTGAGGAACATGATGGGATGAGTGGTTGAAAATGCGGTTGTTGGGAGTGGGAGGGAGTACGAGCCTTGTTAGTATGTATTTGGATGCCCGTTTTCGGAGGGGCTAGATATCTAGTCCTTATCGCTATCAGTCTTTTCTGTATTGAAAACCGAAGAGGGAATAGCGTAATGGTTGGACTTTCTTGTTTAGGATCTCGGGGTTTTGGTTAATTGTGACCGAGGTGGAGAATCTTATAGGGACTATATCTCTCTTCATCAGCACTCTTCGACATCGGAAATAAACTCAACCTCACTTCTTGCCATTGCTTCTAAGTTGTTCAAAATCACAACGGGATCCTGCTCCCAAAATCTAACCATCCATCATGGCCCCTCTCCGAATCGCCCAAATCATAAAACTCAAACCCGAACATGCAGACGAATACATCAAAATCCATAACAATGTCTGGCCAGGCGTCCTCAAACGCATCGCAGACAGCCACATCCACGATTACAGCATCTTCTACGACAAAGAAACTGGTATTTTGTTCGCAACGTTCAAGTATACGGGTGATGATTTTGAGGGGGATATGAAGAAGAGCGCCGAGGATGAGGAGACGCAGAAATGGTGGAAGGTTACGGATTTTATGCAGGAGAGTTTTAATGAGGGGGCGAGGAGTAGTGTTGAAGGGGGGTGGTGGAGGGTTTTGGATGAGGTTTTTAGGGTTGAGTAGGGCGTTGTTGGAGACCGGTATGTTGCTTGTCTGGTTTCTTTCTCTGTTCATTTTACATTCTTTGATCATATCCCATTGGTTGCAATGAGCTTATGCAAGTAGGACGAGATGGAGGTACAAAATACCAAGTAGCTTTGGTACAATTTGGGAGAGCTGCGTATCCAACTCCGCATTATACGGGAGTAATTGAACCTCACAAATTATGGCATGCCTCATTCTCATTTTCTCTTTCATCTTCATCAAGCTCCAAGCCTCACACTACAATGGACCAAAAAGAGTGAATGCTACTCAAACATGAAAAAGGCTCATGCATCTTGTAGAAATATGATTTGAGGCCGATGCCTCCGTATGCGGCCAAGAGCGATGAAAAGACACAGTTGATAAATGGAACAGAACCAATTGCTCCTCACATCAATTGTCCATTCCCATGTCCTTCCGTGGCGCTTAAATCGGCACCTGGTCCATCGCGATGCTGTCAAAAGCCATGCCAACCTTTCCCAGGCCAGCTCCAATGGACGACGCGAGGTTCATGTCGACAAGAGTGGCCAAGAGCGTTGTCGCATCCGGCTGATCAACAATTTCAAACTTCAGAGCTTGCACCCCAGTCCAGGAGCTCGGAAGATAGCATTTCGGCATCACAGTCGGCTTAACAGAAACATCTACTCCACCGAGCGAAAACAGACACTCCTTGAAAGCCGGGGTGAAGGTCCGCTGCCCTGGAGGACGCTCGTCCAGATCAATCACAGAAGGTGTGACTCGTATCGTGCATTTGACCAATGGAGAAAGGGCGCTCTTCAGAGACAGGTAACAATTATAGTCGAAAGATATGGGAGCGAAGGATCGAAGAGTTTTGCCGGGATATTCTGTCATGAAGCTTGCCACTTTGGACCCTGCAGAGACGGCAAAGCGTTTGGTCCCATCTGACGGTATTTCTAGGGATATGCCAGGGGTCTCGCTCGTTGCGAAGAAGCTGTCCCAGTGAAAGCCTTTGTATCCTTGATATACTGGCGTTGCACCGACGCCTTGTTGGCTGGACGCACTCGGGTTGACTTCAGGTTCCTCAAACTAAGAGTGTCAGTTGGTGGTAATGCCAATAGTCTTGCTTCACTTACACCGATGGTGACAAGGTTTGAGACAGGTGGATTGGTTCGCTTCAAGAGCGCGCAGAAGGCGAAGGTGTATAGAAGAGAGATGGTCAGTACTCTAGAGGTGGACGGCATTATGTAACACGGCATTGAATCTGATTCGAAAGAGCAGAGTTGCAAAAATATGAAGAAAGATAGATTCTGAAGAAAAGGAGGCAAATGCAACGAATCAATGAAGTCGTGGATCTCTTGAGTAACTACAGACTGAGGTAGTGGAGTAGTAGGTCAAACAGAAGTTCAAGACTTGATGAGCGAAAGCATGGGTAGGGACTTAGACATCTTTAAGTATTCTTGACCTCCGTCTCTGATTCCTCTGTTTAAGGCTTGAACAACCTCCAAATACGCCATTCCACTCATCATACTTGAAAACGTTACACGATCTCAAGTGTCGAATCGCAATGGCAAGATTCGATCCAACTTCTCTTTTGCTCAAATTTCCACAGTATCACAGCATGATCTATGATCGTTGGAAAGATTTTAATGGGAGAGGAGGGTGAGCTGAGCTGAGCCTACCCGATGGCGTTATTGTACCTCAAGACACTCAAATGTAATAACCACATACGCTGCATCACGGTCTAGAATAAGACATGTGGCAGAATGACAGGTGGAAAGAACGTTAGGTATGCCTAATAGTCTTCAGCCTACAGACACCAACAGCCACAATTTCGATCACGGTCCTCTGATAATCAAGCCAGTGGACGGACTAGGCCATGTCGGCTCGCCGCCTTGATCAATAGGACATTATGGAAGTAAGTGGCGAACTCAATTGATCAAGGCTAGAGTCCAAGACTGGTGGCTCAACTATCGCGGAATAGATTCAGCCTAGCAAGCTCTCTCAAGTATGACATGTCCAGATAATTGGACTGCCATGAATCGAGCGTTGGTCACACAGCAAGATCTGTACCACGAAGTTACGCGGAGACCTAGTGCAACCTCAACTTACAAAGCCAGGATACATAACCCCCCAAGTACGTATATCATGCACTGGCTTGGTACAGACAAAGCCGTGTGTCGAGGACTATCCCCTCATCTGGCATCACAAGGCGTGAATGGCACTGTCAGCGGCGCGAATCATCTCTCTTAGTACGCTTTTTGAACTCTAGATTGGTGTTGGGAAAGCGTTCTGTTCTAGTAGACTTGCTACTCCAGGCTCGCTATTATTTGAGGAACATTGATCTTAAGGCAAGGACACTAACAATGCTAGCTCTTCGACGAGGCAATACCCAAGAAGCCGAGATCAGATGGGCGCAGCTGGAGTGTCACACCCATCTATGGGAATGCGGCCAAAATTGAAAGATTGTTGTGGTCCCTTCATCATGGAAGTTGAACTGGAATTCTTCGCTTTGCGCATCGCTTCCAACGTGGAGATGCCAATGTTAATATTGTATCCTCAATGTAGAGACTATATCTGAACATTGAAATCGATAGAATAAAGTAAGAGCTGAAACATACACGGCACCCCCAGATCAAATGAGCGCTCTGAAAGAAAAAGGCTGTCGCGAAAACCATCCAAATTCATGACCTTTTGAATCCAATGCATAACTCATCCTCCCCACCGCCAACCATCCTCAACAGCGCTCCCCAGGCAACAGCAAATTCGACGTAAAATTAAAATCATCAAAAGCCAAAAGCTGCTGTCCAGCTGGTAACCTCAAAGGAAGCATACTAATAACATCGATCAACGTGGGGAAAACCAAAAACTGCAACTTCTCCACCCCTATCCAAGTCAAGGGAAAGTCACATGCTTGGAGGAGACCACAGCGAGGGGTTAGACAGGTGACGGTGTTGATACCGAGTACCACCGGCTCGAAGAGACAGTCTACGTAGGCTGGCTCGAAGGTTTTGAAACTGGGGGAAGGCCCGGCAGAGGGTATGACGCGGATTGTACCGTTAACGGCCGGGGTCTCGCCTTGTTGCGCACCTATGAAAAGACCAAAGGACGCTCCAGTCGGATTGAAGCTTCGGATTGTCTGACCCACGAATTTGGTCGTGATACTGGATGAATTGGAGCCGGCGGCGAATCTTTCGCCGATGGGTGTTAGGGGTTGGCCTAGTGGGTTTGCAACTGCAAGTCGCAGTCCTTCGAAGTGGAAGCCGTTGTAGTTGTCTGGGAGGGGCGCGCTTATGATGCCTGAGTCGGTGAGGGGAGGTACGTTGGGGACGGCTTCGAACTGGAGGGAATGTAGGTCAGTGATGAGTATGGTTGTCAAGTTATTGGAAATGGTCTCACGCCGATGTTACCGCATACGGCGATGCCTGCGAGCAGTAGATTGACGAAGAGATGCATCTTCGTGGTCTGGATTCTGTACTTGATATCTGTGTGGATGTAACAACGACGGAGAATGAGCAAAGCTTTTTTTGGGTTTCAAGGACTATGCAATGAGGTCTTTGGAAGGATTTAAGTACTGAACCTTGCTCGTTCTCTCTGCTCTGGGTATTGACGGATCGTTATCCGATCACCAGTGGGACAAATGAGATGCCTTCCTTTACTCGAGAACGCCGCGATAGGACTGCTAGGTGGCCTGAGACCTTTCGCATCGATCCGTATCACGCCAAATGTGGTGACAGGCCCAGTAGCTGGTATTCGGCCAAATGTACTTCGCGACATGGCCTAGCAGCACCGATAATCAATATTGGCTGACTGATATGCTTCACCAATCGGACCAACAGACCCAATGGTAGCATTCGAAATGTCCATAATCATTAGCTTGACCAAGTGATGCGCGGGCTGGCTTTGGCTGTTCGTGGTGCTATCCTCCACATGTGTACAGGAGCGTCAATCCAAGATATCAGTTTTCTCAGGTCCACATTTGTTCTTCGAAAAGCCACCATGCCACAAGTGTCACTGATGGCCATCCAAGATGGGCACATGATGCATGTTGAATACACTGACTTTCTCCTTGGACGCCCTCAGCTAGAGAGAGAGAGGTAAAGTTAGTGATCTCCTCGCTTCAATGGAAGCCCCATAACTGGAGATTTTGGGCATCCAACAGCCATCAAGAGTATCACAACTATGACACCAGCCGATCACAGAGACACAATGAAGAAGTTACTTGCCAACCGATTTCCACAAGAAGTGCAGTGTATCTTTGAAGCAAAAATGAACGTCCAGAAAATATGCTATATGGGAGCCAGCTCAAAATTCGAGTCTCCTGGGCCTTCAACCAAAATATACTCCCGACTGGAACGAGGCGTACTCGTTGTCCGAATCCGCATTCGTGGTAAAGTTGACTGTGAAACTCAATCTTTGCAGCGTTGAACAAACTTCATCAATAACTGCTAGTGTCTGAGCTCTGATCCAGGCCGAGGAGAGCTTACATGTAGTATTCTCTAAAGAGTTGAACACCAGTGACGGGTTGAAAGGATCAGTGTCTGTTTGATCCACGCATGTGTGACCGAGATGATGACTGAAGGTGCATAAGCTTGCGAGAGAAGCACTAAATTAGAGCTTTAGAGTGGCGTCCGACATGTCCGGGCGATGAGACGGATCAGAAATGAGTTGTTCGACGAAGTCCTTAGGTCGCGACTCGTGGAAGGTTGTCGGTGATATCTTCTTCGACCAACCTGATCTTCAGAGACGTATCCTGGAACTATATTGCGAAATAGAGGAGTTGCGAGGTTTGCGTTTGGTTGGACAGGTATACTGGATTGTTCGTATACGTCGCGCCTTCGAACATGATTTTCTTGGCTTGGCTGTAGACTTCTGTTGATGTGTGATGCGAAGAGAATGTTTGCATTCCCGGAGTAGTAGGAGACGTGGTCGCTGAAAGTCTTTTGATTTTGATCGTGGGCGGGATAATTACTGCTGTCGATGCACAAGGAGTTGAGATAATCTTCATAAATCCTATTCGAGATCACTGCTGGGCAATTAGCAGATCAAGGTTCAAACACCGTGACCGTGCCATGTCCTGCTCTACCGCAGTTCATTTCCAGTCAATAATGAAATGACAGACCATCCAGAATAACCCGTGCGATAAACGTCAGCCAAATGATGAATGTTGCATTATGCATATTCACGAAAAAAAAGTCGTTGGTAAGTAACAAGCAGCATGCAACACGCTGTCAAGGCAGACCTGAGGCCGAGGCTGAGTCTTAAGACAGTGCCAAAGGCGCGGTGGAGCCAAAGCGAAGATGAAAAGAAGCGTGCGCGAAGTGACAGTATCGATCTATCTCAGAGGTCAGGGAATACTGTCGGTGATTTCAAAGTCTATACTCACTTTTCTGCTACTTATAACCAGTTGTACACTTCTGCCATGGAGTCCAGCTACTCAGCCAGGACTTACTAATAACCAACCGGACCTCTATATGATACGGCCAGGATCTGCCGGGTTCGCTTCTACTCGTTCGTCTAACGCAGGGTTTCTTATCGCCATGTCTGATGTCTTTCCAGCCATAGGATGCTGCAGTCTCTGATCCTTCACCACCTTGTGCGTTTGTCGGCAGGTCTTCGAACTTCGTGCGACCGCCGAGACTGGAGCCCTGGTGTTTTCGAGAGATGGGTTGCAGAGTAGATGCAGTGCAAATCTCGTTTCGATGTTCGACATTCCCGGCGCCATGTGCTATCTGCCTCCTCTTCTCTAGATCTGATCTCACCCCAATCGATCCAAAAGCCTGCGTCTTCTCCTGTCCACAAGCTCTTCTTCGACCTCGGGTAGACTTGGTAACCTCCAACCCACTCCATCACCCACATCTCCAGGCAATGGCTCGAATGGCTCGCTGTCATCATCTGCCTCATCCATCAATGATTTGTATGCTTCGCGCTCTCTCTGTGCTTCGTATTCCACCAAGGTTCCATCCTCTTCATCAAGATTGTACCCATAGTAACCTGCATCCACAAACTTGGACAATTCGGCCCTGCCAGGTCCCTTCTCTCCTTCTTCGGGCGCTCGTCCTTTTTTCATGGCCTGCTCAAACAGCTCTTTCACTCCTGGCAAATCCCTCGCTCGACCAAAGTATCTATAACCCTTCCCACCTCCCGGAACCTCTCTTCCCTCGTCATCCACCACCCTCGCCCCTCTCATGTAATTCGGCCCGCCCAAATCTCGAATCCGCAGTTCCCATACGTATTTCTCTCGCATTAACTTGTTGATCTCATCGTTCAGGTCTCGGATTTGATAGTCGCTAAGAGCGAGGTCTTGGATTCTGGAGACTTTTCGCGAGATCTCTTTTAGGACTTGGCCTCGCCATTTTTCACAAACTGTGATGGATTCAACGGAGGTGATGACTTTGGGGCGCTTTGTACGGGAGATGTCGAGGATTCCTAGGTCGGCAGCTTGCGATTCGCGGAATCGGAAGAGCATAGATTGCGCTTTCTCCGAGTTACGCGCCTATCCGATGGGTTAGTATGGCATGGTCTCTATATAATCGAGGAGACTTACCATGACTGCTAGCGACGGGCTTTTCTGCGACGTGGAAGAGGGTGGTGAGCTTGATGTCCCAAGACTGTTTTTCCGGAAGTTGATTTCCAAGTCACGTCACGTGCAATGATTGCGCGCCAACCTCAAACCCCATCTCCTTCCATTCCTCGCCCGCGGAAAAAGTTGTTCATCGTGGAAATCGATGACTCGCTGGAGGTGATCAAATCTCACCTAGTCGCAGAACATATCGACCGCCGTCTCGTCTATCATCATCCCAACCTTAGTCGAGAACGACTTAGACATCCGGAGAATCTGGGGAAGCAACAAGAATGACCTCCGTCGTCATATAAAAGGTCTCGATCACGGTCCTGGACGAACGGACTGCATCAGAGCGTCACACAATCAAGGATTGTCACGAAGGCTCCCCTCCTTCCGATATAGTACCCAACTCAACTTGGAAGAAAGATGAACACCAAAAGAACTTGATTACTTTCGCCATAAACTAGACTCTGTGTCTGATCTGGACACAGCCAACTGCTTGCTTATCAGCGGAGATATATGCTCCTATCTCTCCGTATACAAATCTTGGAAGCCATGTAATGCCAACCGGGAGAGAAAACTGCCTTATCTGATTGCTACATCCATCAAAGTGGTTGTCTGCCATCATGGAAACGCTTCTCGGTTGCTTACAACGAATGAGAGGAGGAGGCTCGCTGGTCCCTCAGGCTTCATTTCGAAGTTTGATGGTAAGTATGCCGAAACCGTTGCTGGGGAACCATGGTACTTCAAAGGCAATACCCTTATTCGGTGGGGATTGATACACCAACCGTCACCCGATAAACGAGAAATATGCTTCCGCCTTCAAAATGAATTAACCTCTATGCAAGAGATTCCGAATCGAAAGACTCGACTTGTCCCTACCTATTTTGGAACCCCAAGGACCAGCAATTCACTGCTGCTCAACACGGCCAATCAGTATTGATACTGTACACATCACTCCAATTTCCAACTACGTTTATCTGATTAATCGGCCGCCCAGTATGCGAAAGTTCACGTCAGTATCAATTTTCAAGAAGAAGTCCAGCTTGGCAGAAGTGGGAAAAGAACCCATTTGCTCCAGTACCAGCACAGATGTTGAATGTATAGGGGGCGATGGAGAGGGCCTGAAGAGGGAACTGAGCCCGCGCGATCTGAACATGATTGCATTCAGCGGAAGTGTCGGAACTGGGTTGATCATCGGTACTGGAAAGAGGTATTCAACGCAACTTCATACAAAAACCCTTGCTAACAAGCCTGATAGTCTTCAGAATGGCAAGTGAAATCTTACAGTGTCTGCTTGCGGTTCTTCTAACCTTTAGCCAGGAGGTCCTGGATCACTCCTAGTCTGTTTTCTGCTCATTGGCTTCGTCGTCTGGTCTGTGATTACCGCTCTTGGGGAGATGGCTGCGATGTGTCCCATGAAAAAGGGATTCGCTGGCTATGCTACACGATTCGTCGACCCCTGCCTTGGTTTCGCAACGGGCTGGAATTACTTCCTCAAGTATGTGATTCTGCTGCCGACGAATTTGACCGCGTCTGGCATGATCATTCAATACTGGAAGCCAGATCTAAACGTGGCTATTTTCGTCACCGTCTTCGGTATTGGACTGGTGGCGCTGAATTTATTTCATGTTAGCACCTACGGCGGCGCACAATACTACCTTGTAAGATCCAACCCACAGAACCCTTTACATCAGTCAGCATGACTAAAGCATATAGGGATGGACTAAAATCATCATCGTCGTCGCTATGATGTGCGCAGGCATCGCAACATCTTCCGGCGGAGGCCCACGTCATAGAACAGTTGGATTTCGCTATTGGAGCGATGCTTTCCACGACGATTACAATGGCTTCCATGGAAATCTTGGCCGCTTCCTAGCTTGGTGGTTTGTCTTAGTCAGCACATGCTTCGCCTACACGGGTGCTGAAATCGTCGGCGCTTCGTTTGGAGAAGTTCGGGAACCCCGGAAAAATATACCGAAAGCGATCAAGCTGACTGCAATTCGAATTCTAGTCATCTATATTCTGGCAGTGTTTGTCATCACTATAAGCGTAAACCCAAATTCTCCGCTGCTTCTGAAGACTGCAGGAGAAAATGGCAAGGGAATGAAGGGAATTTCACCATTCGTCGTTGCAGTAAAGGAAGCTGGTATCAAAGTCCTGCCAGATATCTTCAATGCAGGTCTGCTTGTGTTTGTCATCAGTGCGGCAAATGCGGGTAAGTTATGATGGGTATTGTGTTAGGAGCACCGAGATTGACACCAGACTATAGATATTTATACCGCATCTCGTACTCTTTATGGCCTCTCACACGATAGCCAAGCTCCCAAGATATTCGGACGCACCAATCTCAAAGGTGTGCCTTGGCAAGCTGTCATTGTGTCCAGTTTTTTCATCGTGTTGGGCTATATGAACGCAACGAGATCTGCCGCTCAAGTGTTCAAATATTTTGTAGATGTGTCAACTGTTTTTGGTGTGCTCAACTGGATGAATATCCTGTTGGCCTACTTTGGCTTCATTCGTGCGATGCGAGCTCAAAAATTTCAACGGGCCTACATGCCCTATCGATGTTTCTGTCAGCCGTACTCGGGAATGTTTGCGTTTCTCGTAAGCATTTTAGTCATAATGTTCAGCGGTGAGCCCAGCATTTTTCCATTGAGAAAGCGCTGTGTTGACAAGTCCCAGGCTACGAGTGTTTTGTCGGCGGATTCCACTCAATCGAGTTTATTACCCACTACATTGGGGTCTTTGCCTACCTATTCTTCATTGCGTTCTGGAAGATCACTAAAGGCACGAAGATGGTTAATCCCAAGGACGCTTCTTTAAGCCCCAATGATGAAGAGGGCACAGGCCCGGGTTTGCCGCCAGCTAAGATGATGGCCCCACGCCCAACGCATTACACTCTATTTGGTCAAAGGTTAGCGGAAACCGACTTGAAGAAACCCGAAGAAGGGATGGCTGAAGATGAGTTAGAATATAGGACCGAAGCACACCTTTTATGTCCCTGATCCGGATACTTGAGCTGTTTCGACTGAGGTGAGTACTGTTCCATTGTTGGTTATCTTGAGGCCTCCTCGTTTAGAGCAGGCGACTTCTAGTCCATAGTATCCGGCTGATCATAATCTAGAAACCGATGTGAAGCTACAACTCCTTCGAGCCGGCTGCTACAACTAGACAATAGCTTCCATCCAGTTCTCGTAAGTTTCAATCATGAGCGAACGAATGCTACTGTAGGGCTTTCAAATGAAGAGACGGAGCTGACACAAATCATAACAGAAACCTCGTCTGATCACAGGTTTCCGGGAATGTGACTGGGAGTCAGGTGGTAGATAAAGCGCATTTAGAAATACACAACGAGTTATCTTGAGAAACTTGGGTTTTCGTGTAGCGATCTTTTTGTGCATGTGATAAAATGATTTTTTTTCTTTCGTTTTCCCTACCATATAGTTTAGCGGAATTTGACGTTATGAAGCAAAATTTTGTTTATGTTATATGTACGGAGGAAGTAGTAGGATATTTTTGGCTGCTCTAGTATACGTAATTCTAGTATATTGGTATAAGCTTCCAAATCTGGGAATTACCTTCGAGGTATTTGTTTCTTAGAGATCTAATTAAAATAGTAGTTCCTTTGAAAGCCCTTAGTAGATAGCTTAGTAGAGACTTGATATTATCCGCTTTCTTAAATATTTGGGTAATCCGGAGACGACCTTGAAGCCGTACTCTCTAGTATAAGTAAGCTACCTAATAAAAGGTTATCGAAATAAAGACTTATAAGTCCTTAGTATAAGTTCTTTGAAAAAATAAAAAAATTCTTAGAAAGAAATAATCTTTCATTCTTAGGCTTCTTTAAGCTAGAATACTTTAAGTAAGAACTTATCAATCTATAAATCTCGGGTAATACTATTAACGTACGATTACGAAGAGATTAAGTAGATATAAGGGCTATACGAGGCTGTACGAGTCCGAGACACAAGATTTTGTAGTTAAGCGAAGCTTTATAAGCTCGTACAAAGTGCGGTGATAGCGAAGCTCGACTACGATATCTATTACCGCTACGAAAAAGACGTGGGTATTTGGTAAGAATTTTTCAAGGCCTTTCTAGCCCTGAGGTGGCGTAAATCTCATCTATTCTTGAGTAGATTACCGTCCGGCCTACGTGGAGTCGGTGCGGGCAAGGAACATCTCTAGATTTTATTTAGGAAGAGGTACGAGAAGTTCTTCGTCGGTCTAGGATCTACAGCTCGATATTCCTATCAATAGGCATGCCAAGTGTGCACGTCTTTTTCGTGGTGGCAATTTCCGAGTCGACCGACGCCTAACAGCGGCGCCAAATTGCAAGGAGTATGCAGCTTGCGCGACAGGAACCGCGTGATAAATAGTCCCTCCCTCTATTCCCCTTTACGCGAGCGCCGCTCCATACCACTATGCACTTCACTGGCTCTACAAACACGCATTGTATCTACCCTTCTGCAAGATCTCTCAGCGACTGTATCAATATTGGACCACTGTGAATATCGGGTATATAATGATTGCAACTGGGATTGTTTAAGGACTTGATTGAAGGCTGACACATATATAGGTGCACTTCGACGTGAAACTATCCTCCCTCGCCAACATGGGACAGGCGCCGGAACTCTACATTCCCAGCGGGTTTACCATTGGGGATATTGTCTCATGGGGGACCTCTGGCATGGTATTCCTAGATCCCACCTCCAATACTGTCGTAAAATCCCCGCTTTCGGAGCTTGACATAGGGAACATTAAGATTGAAAGAGAAATCTATGAGCGCTTTACACAAAATGGGGGACACTAAGGCCTTCTTCAATACGTTGAGCCATTCGAGACCGGGATTCGACTTGAGTTTGCGAGTTTTCAGGGCATTCTTCCATACATACGGAAACCCGAGAACAAGATCAGTTTCGAGCAACGACTCCAATGGTGCGAGGAGCTTGCCTGTACCCTTTTCTACATCCACTCGAACAAGATTATCCACGGGGACTTGAAGTGTAACAATATCCTCCTTGATAGTGCACTGCACTCTAAGGTCGCAGATTTTGCCGGATCGTCCATCGACGGATCTGCCCTCAGCGTTCAGGTAACGGCAAGCCATCGCAGCCCTGGAGTTCTGAATTCGATTGGGGGAGATCTCTTTGCTCTTGGTTCGTCTTTCTACGAAATCTTGTTCGGCGAAGCTCCTTATGCTGAACGCGAAGAAGATGAGATTGGAAGCTTGTTCAGACAGTCTAAGTTCCCTGAAACAACAACCCTAGGAAGAATGGGTGATATCATTCTGGGTTGCTGGCAAGGCAAATACGTGACCGCCTATGAGGTATACACGGAGATCAAAGGTAGCAACTTGCTGTCATTCTTTATTCGCTTCTTTACTAATAATTGTTTTTAAAGTCATCCGAAAGCAACCCGACTCTCTATATAGTGATCCCTACACTCTAACAATTGCGACTGCCTTCGCAATATCCGGACTCTGTTTGTTTGCCGTCTTTTGGAAAAGGTTAGCAAGTCGCTAGTTATCGCTAGACTTGACCTACCAATCCTCTCTGCAGCATGGACACTCTCCTACTCTAGAGGTTGTGCCCACGTTTTCAGGTCTCATGAGAGTCGTAAGATTTGGGCAATTTTCCGGCCCTGAGACATCGCCTCCAGAGCATGTTTTGGAATGGCTTTTGTTCGGAAACACAGTTTTGGGAGTTTTCTTGCATCCAGGCCATCTGTACGGTGCATTCATTTCAACACACCTGCCATCCATTCGTCTATGAGAAAGACCAGTACCGAAGCTGCAGGGAACGTCCTCAAACTTCCGGAAATGTTGCCCGCCAATGTTTTGAACTTGTCGCTCAATTGTTGCTGAGGCGCAGGATACCATGTTCAAATATACTGCCTACAATATTGATGCCGTCGATATTGGTCAGACATAATTTGACCACAACATCTTCGCCGCAGCTGGATCCAGTATTAATCCCAGCACCTTCGAGCGGGATATTTTCGCCATTGGTAGATTCCGTGAGTTGGCCTTGAATATTTGATTTCGCTCGTGCCATCCCAGCACTCCAGATCAATTTGTCCGAGCTGCCGTGTATACTCTGGCCAACCGGAAAAGCGACGCATCTGTCGACTTCGAGCTCACTTTGAACGCAACGGAATTGTATTGGCACATAGAGCATCAGGGCGACATCTTTGATTCTTCCAGGGAATGGTCGACTGATGATCGTCGCTTATTTATTGATGCCATGTCAGCAGGGTAGCTACGAGCTCACGCGAGGGAAGCAGTGGTTCTTGAGCGTAAAGAAATCGCCATCAAAGCGTCTCACGTAACATTGAGAACTGATGTAGAAAGAGACGAATACATGGTCGTGGTCAAATGGATCAATCCACACTTGGCGTGTTACAAGATTCTAGAGCTCAAGCTTGAGGGCAGTATGGTAGCAGAAATGAGGGGTACATGTCTTTTTACTGAGAACTGGGTATAGAGTGGCTGAGTGGGATGATTCGTACCTATCTGACCATCTTGAGCATTCGCGTGTTTCATGTCATGTTGAACAGTCCAAGGAAGAACATTGTCGTTAAGTTTTGGTAGGTTTTAAGACCTGCAACAACTGAGGAGGCATCTCTAACAATGCCTTTCATAGCTAGGAGGAAACATGACATTTTCGGTATGATGATGGATGTGCGTCTTTTATTCTATAAGGCCAGGATGGAACTTGTTGTCTCAGTGATTGATGTTTTATAGTAGTGTCCATACGCCAAGGTATCCAAATTTGTTGGTGATAAGGCAGTCGCTTCCAATGTGTGGCATCCGACATTCTAAGTGAGTGAATAAAAATCCTTTGCTGATGGTTCGTCGCTAACGATTAGCAAATATGCGGAAGCATTTGATGATTATGTGCCGGCGCTTTATCCCTAGCAACTGAAAATTAGCAGCGTACCTTCCGTCCACAATTTGGTTCTTGACTCGAGGCCAGGATATTTAGTAGATCCGAGATCCAAGTCACGAGAAATTTTGAGTTCTCGATCTCATTTTGTGGATGTTGCCTCGGATTTTGGACAACGTAAACCCCCACAACACCATGCAGCACCATAAAACAGGCCGTCTTACCAACATCGCATGCTTCACCATAACACGCAAGTCTAAAGCACACGAGGCTCAATGTGCGTAAATACCCGCCCGCCTGTACCCTTGTCCGAACAACTGACTACATCCAAGGCATTGGCAGTCCGAGTCGATTGCCTCATCTCCACATCTCTTCTACGAGAAACAATTCTTGGGCCCCACAGTCGAATAGCATATAACTACACTCCGATACTATATCTCGAGTCCTCTCCCTCGATTCGATTACCTCGATCCAAACGTTCAATACCAAAGCAAGGATTGACCAAGATGTCAGCTCTGGTCTTCGCAAATCGGAAGAAGTTCGAGACACTGCCGAGTGATGTCCAGAAGGCGGTGGAGGGCTTGACCCCGCTACAATTCAATAAGCTGAGGGTCTCGATGTCTAGGTGAGCAACGCGATGTATTCATTGATGTAGATGGCGAAGGAAGGCGCGAGGTTTGTCCTTTTCATCCATTGTCTTCGGATCGCGAGTGTTGGCAATATGATTCTGGCAATTTTTTCAAGCGAGCTAGCCGGAGATTTGTCCATACCGATATCGAGTTGAGCCAGTGCTGTAGATAAGCTGTCTTTGTCTCTCAGCGAGATCTCATCATTTCAAGGTAGGTCCAATTTTTCTAACACTGGTGTAGATTTGAACACTTCGATTTTATGCGGCTGCCACCGGAGATCCGAGAGATGATCTACGGTTACTGGGTCTTGACTTCTGGAATACGGACCGGCCCATGGATCAACCACAATAAGCGATGTATTCCTCATCCGATTCTTACGGCATCCAAAGAAATCTGCAACGAGGTTCAATCCGTCATGTACCGGAACACCACTTTCCGTTATGCCTTCGAAATGAAAGACTACTTCACCGGCACCACTGGCGACAATTATCAGTTTGCTTTCCGGATGTTTCGGAGTGTCGAATTGACATTGACACCTCTGGGCTGGCACATCCACCAGGACGAAAAAGAGAAAGACCTACCTCATCTACTACAATCTCTCGCCAACATACTTGCCACGCGAGATAATCTTTTGGAGACACAGCTGAGGTTGACTTTCATTACTCGAACGGCAATCCCCACTCGCTACTCAACCAATGCCTATTTTGGAATTGACTACCACAAATCATGCAGCCATAGCCTCTTTGAACCCTGCCAGCAGGGTCTACCTGGCACCGACGAGGAGCAGTTGGAGGAGCTGAAAGTAGCGTGGATGCGGGCTCAATTTTTATATCTAGGTATGTCCCACTAACTGTACAGAAACACTACCATTCGCATGTGATTACTACAGAAGAAGAGTTAAAAGGTATCAACCCGGTGCTCTAGTCTGGCGCCGTGGTTTCCAGTCGAAAATCATGAGAGCGACCAAATCTTTTCGCAGCTCCCAAATGAAAACCGCCAGGAGCTTGGGGAACCCGACTGAGATTTTGAAAAACCAATTCTCGGTTCAATCATTTTGAAAATCTAAAGACAACCACTAATCTACTCTGTAGTTACAACCTTCCGTGCGACTCTGGCAAAAAAGGGAGTCAACTTTGTTACGCTGAACACAAACGTCGAGCAGAGTGGATACAACGTACGCGTGCAGCGCATCAACGAGCACACGGTCAATTTCCGGAACCTATACACTGGCAAAGAGGGAGTAATGCACTGTGGAGATTCTGGTCGGAAGATACGGGTCAAGTACAGCCCCCGGATGCCTTCCATGGACAAGCTCGTGTAATTGGGTAAATTCTTGGATTCTCCTACATCCGGAGCTTTCTTGAGATTGGGTTCCAGGAAGTCTTCAGAAGGTACAACGGTTATCTGCTAATGGTTTTAATCGGACATTGGACATTCAGAACGATCGCAGCTATTCCCCATGGAACAGGGTTTCTCCAGAGATTCAGAAAGCTGACAAGGAGTACACACGATGTCTTGGAGGTGGTATCTTGGAAAGACCTGGCAGCGATGGCTCCGATATGCTCACTTTGCTCCTATGTTCAATTCAAGGGCAGGTAAGAATGGTTTTGGAGGATTGGCCGACTGGAAGTCGAACATTGCTTTGCTTGAGGTTCGCCAAGCAGATTGCTATAAGGTCAGCTGGCAGTCTTTTCTTCTTTCATAGCGAAGAGTGATATCACTAGGTACTTGATCCAATCTTTCTCCCTCGAACTAGCTTTTTTTGAGAACAGTCCATTTTGCAGCAGCGATAAAGATATTTTCTGTTGATCCCACCTTATTAGTCGCGGAGAATTTGTCTGTATCGATTCTGCTTTGGCTGGACCCAAGACGCAAGGGAGAATTCGCTACGAATCCGAGTGCAAACGATTGACAATATCTATTCCCCTTGTTCTGGGGTGATTGAACGGCTGGCTCCAGGCCAACTTTGCTCGACATACCAACAGGTCATTTATGTGATACGGATTACTGAGCACTTTAGCCGCGGTGGTGTCAAACCAGCGACCCGGCCTTCGCAGATCAGCTGTGGAGTAACGCCAGTTCTGACTGTCTATTTCATCGTCTTTCAGAAAACCTCACTCTTTTTCTCTCACAAACAACATACTTCGCCGATCCGTCCCCCCGACGCGCAACCAGACCTGATCTCTTTTCGCGCCCAGCGTTTCGAAGATGGCTACTAAGATACCCGAGCCCGAGCAGTTGGCAAAACTTCCTGATGACATGCGAGCGATGGTGATGTCTCTTCGACCTGACCAGCTGAACATCTTGAGTAGAGCGGTGTCTGGGTAAGGAGGCGCTATCATGCGAAAGATATTGAGCTAACCACCTCTCAGATACCTCAACTTCGATTTCATGAGACTACCCTTGGAACTCCGGGAGATGATCTATTTCTACGTTGTGGCTCCATCTTCTGGAGCATTGCGAAGTAGAGGCGCGGCTGGGAGAATCCCGTCACTGGTCGATACGTATGATACGTTCAAAAGGATTTGCTTCTATCAAGATCCATCATTTTACCGTTCTGTGCCGATGCTCACAACCTGCACCACCATTCGCCGAGAACTCGAGACTGTCCTGTACAAAACCACAGTCTTCAACATCTACTTCCACGAAAATCATTTTGAGAATAGTACAGGTTACGAGAAACGAGACGATTTGGCCTTATCAATGTTCAACAACATCAACATTCAAATGCACTTGACCCGTCCGTGGGACCTTGAGCCAATCGAAGAGGGTAGCAAAATCGCAGGATTTTGGTCACGCGCTGAGTTGATCCTCAGAAATCGTACAGAAAATTCGCCCATCAATCTGGACCTTAACTTTTGCGATACCTATATGCTGTCTATTGCATACTTGCCGCGCGAGTTGAGACTGCGATCTTGGAGCTTTCACGACAGTTCCCACAAGTTTCAAGCAAGTACCGTCCAGTCATTTGAGAAAGAGATGAGGTCCTTATGGCAGAGATTGAGACTGTATAGAATGGTCTCAGGCTGGCGTTCGAAGCTCCAAGTCCTGGCTCCAAACGTAAACATGGCGACGAACTTGGACAATTCTGAGTTTGAAGTTCGCGGAAAACACGTGGATGCAAGATCGGTCTATTTCAAGGTTCCTACCGCTCGAGTCCAGGGCAGTATCTGTCTCGAGAAGAATGAGGGTGAGTGGAAGTTAGTATATGAGTTCATTCCTGGATGGGACGATTCGGATCTCGACACTTATGTGTGATCTGGCTGGATGGATAAATTAATCGATGGGTATGTTTGAGCTTTCAAGAGAAAGATTGACAAGTCTACGATGCTGACACACAAATTGAGACAGGAGATATAGATAGTTCATGGAGCCATTGCGCTAAG
The DNA here is from genome assembly GCA_003693225.1 of Venturia aucupariae. NCBI lineage: Eukaryota > Fungi > Ascomycota > Dothideomycetes > Venturiales > Venturiaceae > Venturia > Venturia aucupariae. Next base: position 34,881 of record QWZN01000118.1, read on the forward strand.
GTCGATTTTCATTCTATACGGCAAAAGCGACCGCAGGACTGAAGACAAACTTTTTGGGCGAAAAGAATAACACACATCTGATGTTCAGGTTGATCGGAGCGAGGTATCATTTCGGGCTAGAGTCATGTAGATGTCAGGACCAATCTCTAGGAGTTTAGGGACAGGTATGGGCATATTCTTAGATCTTTCATGGCAAATAATAGTTCCAACTCCAATTACTACGAGAATCTTAAATAATTCCGTAAGCAAAACTGGGAAGCGTGGGTGACACCAAATCCTTTTCGTCAAAATATTGTTGAAAGGTGTTGGCTTCAATTCAATAGCGATACTTTTAGGTTTTGCCCGACCAATCCATTGATAGTTTCTTGAGTTATCATTTCTTCAGCCGTCGAACGCGTCTTTTTTGTCCATTATAAATCATTTTTGAAGCTTTCCTATCAAGGTAATGAGAAAGTGTTGTGTTCGGCCGTTTCACGTGGCCGGGTCGTGTTGACACCTGACCGTCCCCATAACTATCTGGCTTTGAACCCTCACTTTTCAACACACAACACCTCGAGGTCATGAACTTTGCTTTTTGGTATGTCTCCCAGCATTTATGCATCCTAATTATCAGCGACTGACAGTTCTTACAGACCCAAACGACATGGACTTGCAAACATTCCAGCCCGAGCAGCTCTCTAAGCTCCCTGAGGATGTTCGTAAAATGGTCCTCTCTTTGGCGCCAGACAGCCTGAATATCCTGGGTAGAATTCTTGCCGGGTAAGCCAATAACAAACAAGATGAGGCCCCTAGACCTAACTTTTAGCTAGGTACAGCAATCTCGATTTCATGAAGCTTCCTCCAGAGATACGAGAAATGATTTACTTCTACCTCTTCATTCCAGAAGATCGGAAGTACCGCAGCAAGCTTTTCCAGAAGGAAGGAGAGTCAAATTACGATGATTATAAAAGTGGTGGGCAACATACCTCCCAGCCTCAGGCGAAGGCCTTCAACGATTTTTCGATCTTGCGAACCTCCTCAATAATCTACAACGAGGCCATGGACCTGATTTGCAAGAACGTTATCTACGAATTCGAGGCTCGAGAATCAACCGATGATCTTGGCTTCCAGAAGATGCCTGTAGCGATCATTCAAGACACCCAGGCCGACATTGCCCTGACTCGATTCCACCGATTCCATTTAATTGTCTCGCTGTACAACCTTCACATCGATGATACAGGCATAAACGACCTTGGAATTGCACACTTCTTCAGGCACATTCAGTCCATTCTGGCAACTCGCAAAGATGGTGTCAAGCTCAAGCTCAAAGTCACTTTCAAATGGCGGAATGTTCATTGGGACCCTTTCGATGCCCATGCCGATACATTTCAGACTCGCTTTGGAAGAAATCATTTGGGCCGGATGGCGTTCTTCAGAGCCCAGATATACGCATTCGTTTCTCGCATACGCTCAGAGCTACTGGGTCAGGCCCCGCATGTGAGACTTGAGACCAATGCAGAGGGAGATGGACACCAAGTTCGAGTGAAGCGTCTCAGCTCTGATAGGGTGCTTTACAAAGATCTTGAGGTTCGACGGCGCGGAATAATCTCTCCGCAAAAATCTGGTTTCCTTGTTGAGGTGAAACAGAAGCTCTGGGACGGAAGTGATTTGGATGGCTATGTCTGAAGGAAGACTCTTGTGCTACTAAGGCCAAAAAAATCAACTGGGACAATGAAAGAGGAGTACGAGTCAACATTTTTGCTGCCTAAGGTTGACCAGAACTCCTGGTTAGGAAATTGAACAAACATTCCTATAGCTCCATGGGATGATAAACACTTTGATAAACATCTTTCGCCCCTTGAAGAGTTCTTGACTGTTGTGGATTCGGTGTTTTCGTCGTACCTTCTTGTGTTCTGGATATATAAACCCAGCGATGCCCGCCCACTATCTGGAATCAACACGAAATGATTCTCGCAATCGTGTAATACCCTGTACTGTTGTATTTTGCGACAATGTCGTGTAATCGCTTACCAACCACAGCTCTTTATACTTTCTTCGAACAACCTCAATATTGAAATCTGATGAAACTACAATAACAAAAATAAATGTCGACATCAGCGTCAATCATGACGAAAGACCTCAGCAGACTATTCAGATGTGCTAAACCAGCCAAACTGGACATCCGACCGCGAGAGGTGCCAGAGGTTCTCTCGACACTAACGTCTCAACAATTGGGGGAGAGGCTCCATATGGGATTCTGAAGACTAAATTTGAGAGAACGGGCCATAATACCTCCACTAATCTTGAGGGTTCTCGAGAGCGAGAAGGACATTACCAGGATGAGACTGAATAAGTAGCGCAGAATGTACATAATTTTCAAGTATTCTACCTGCATCCGTGTGGCTTTGGAAATTCCTCATGGACTCGGAGAACACTGAATCGAGATTTTACATGATAATTCTTCCCAGATTTCTGGAGTCATTACCAGCATTAGTTCGACATCAACATAGAACGTTCGGGAAAGCTGTATTTAAGAGGGTAGAAAATGGAGTAGAAATGTAGAATACATGTTCTACAAAAAGAGAGATTCCCTTTGTAGCCAGCTAAAATGGTCCTGTAATCATTAGATACTCTTGAGAAAATTTATAATGCTTCACTTCTACATTCTAGGTGCGCCGACCTGCACACTGCTTCTACATCACTTTGTGCAAGGCTGAGCGAAAGGCTGGACCACTCGTCATGGATTGAAAAGGTCAAAGCTTCCCAACTCCATCCAATCTCTCAAGACAGCCCAAAGACCATTAGGTACAGTTAACGTCAATCCCCCAATACATATCGCAATGGCATCTTCAAAGGCTGTAATACCACGGCAATGCTTCAGGATCCTCAGGCCCCGAATTCCGCGTCCATGTCACGCCGCAATAGTCTCGCCTTCCAGCGCATCCTCTCCGCGAAGCCTCTCCACGACCTCGCCTCTAGTAAACACGATCGATAAAACCGAAGTCTCCCATTTCTCCGCCCTCGCTTCATCATGGTGGGATCCCCATGGTCCCTCACGCCTCCTTCACCTCATGAACCCCCTCCGTCACACCTTCATAAACTCATGCCTCCGTGCGACGAATACGCCTCCGCCTACAAATCTACAAGTCTTGGACATCGGCTCAGGAGGCGGCATATTTGCTGAGAGCGCTGCAAGATTACCCCATGTAAAGAGCGTGACGGGAATTGACCCTACACCCGAAGTCTTCAAAGTCGCAGAATTGCATAAGAGACGGGATCCCAAACTACTGGAAGGAGGGCGATTACGCTATCTAAATATCGGCATAGAAGAGCTGGAATCATCGCCTGAGGTACCGGCAGAAGGCTATGATATCGTCACCATTTTCGAAGTCTTGGAACATGTCTCGAGTCCCTCCGAATTCCTTACAAGAGCGGCGAAACATTTGAAACCTGGGGGATGGCTTATCATGTCCACAATTTCGCGGACGTGGACAAGCTGGATGGTTACGAAGGTGATGGCGGAGGATGTGTTGGGCATTGTACCGAAGGGGACACATGATTGGGATAAATATGTCAATGAGCATGAGCTAAGAGAGTGGTTTGCTAAGAGGAGGGGTTGGGAGAGTGCGAGAAGTATGGGGGTCATGTATGTGCCGGGCATTGGATGGAAGGAGGTTAGCGGTGGTGAAAACCTGGGTAACTACTTCTTTGGGGTGAGGAAGAGTTGTTAATCTGATGGGCCTGGCCACACAACACGGCATCGTAGCGTCCGCTTCGCAATATGACGGCGAAGTTCAAGCACTGCATTACGAACCAGGCTCCTCGTACAATCTCAGATCGACGTGCACTCGTGCTGGTAAAAAGACTTCACGCATACCCTATTAGTAGGTTTGAATGACTCAAAGCGATGAGTACTCCAGCGGCACAAGAACCCAAATCACGACGACTCCCGTCTCCAAAACTCTTTCAAATTTTCACCAATGTGAATTCCATCAAAACATTGGAGACTACAGAGCAGATTGGCGGGAAAATTCAGCAAATACACAAGATGGAGTCTTCCCCAGCATTCTTCGACCTCCTCCGCGAGATTCGCGGCATCATCTACGCTTCTCTACTTGAGTCGGATTTCTATCCCATTTCCTTGGAAACGAGCACAGATGAGGCACGCATTCGAGACATACAGCCATGATCTCGTCGCCGAACTTGGCGTCTAGTATGTTCGCGATTCGATCACGAGCTTTGCGAGGCAGCGAAACTCACGACTCCTCTCCGGCTTCAATTATCAATAGGCGAACTTATGGACAAAATGTACGACTGCACCCCATTGATGGCCAGCTGCGTTGTGAAAGTAGAGTTTGTTCCTTGGGACCGCGCAGCTATGTCGTGTCAGTCAATGACACTTCGTGCGTTGAACCATCTCACAGGAATATTTCGCTACGCAACAGCTGTGGAATGTTTGGAAATATATTTCTGGGCGAGAAGTAGGCCAGGTGGCTCGTTGAAATTCGGATCCTGGAAAGTATACCGGGGGCATATAGCAACAAATTCATGAATCTTGAATTCTGGGATCCGGTGTGGCGGGCAAAGGTCGACTTGTCGTGGAATATTGTGTGGATTCAAAGCCGGTATGGTTTCAACATCATGATAGGTATACCTGTTGATGGGATTAGGAGGCTGGAGGAAATGTGTCCAGAATCAGATCAATTGCCTCCCATCGCAAATTCGCGCGAGAATTGCCCACTTGATACACATGGGTCTTTTATCGAGCTATGGCGAGGCATTGCGAATTCAACTCTCCTCTGCCGTTTTTGGTAAAAATAATGCCAAGCCTGCGTGGTCCAACACATCCATATGGATTTTTCGTTGATGATATGCATTGCTCTTCTATACAGGTAGCAGTCTTCGATTGCTCTATCTTTTTTTGCAATGCTCAAAAAACTCTTGTTATGCGTGCTGCCCTTACTCTCATGTATGCCGGATTACAATCGATAGATGATTCTTTTGGGCTCTAAGAAATAAAAAGACGAGATGAAGCCTTCGTTTTTGATAGTGTGGTCGGTTGATGATAGATGATAGGCCTTTGATGTTTGAAGATTGATTAGATAGAGTATCTTTCCGATACCGGCTTGATGACGATTGTGATATATCTGGAGGAAAGCACGACACCAAAAGCTCCATTGCTTACAGCTGTATAGATATCTTACTCATCCCAAGCTCGTTGATACCAGTACCGATATCTCAAGCAATTCTCGTTTCCCCTCCACAATGGCCACCATGAAAGAACGCCTCTCTGGAAAGACAATCCTTATCACCGGCGCGTCCTCGGGCATCGGAGCGAGCACCGCCATCGAATTTGCCCGCACATCTCCAGACAACCTCCGTCTCGTCCTCGCCGCCCGAAGAGTCGACAAACTCACCGAGCTCAGCAGCAAAATCACAAAAGACTTTCCAGGTGTCAAAGTCCACACCGCCCCACTCGATGTCTCCAAGCCAGAAGAAGTCAAGAAATTCGTCGGAACTCTGCCAGCGGAATTCCAAGAGATTGATGTACTTGTCAATAATGCTGGACTTGCGAAGGGGACCGCTCAAGCACCCGATATTCCGGACTCGGATATCTCGCAGATGTGGGAGACCAATGTTACTGGGTTGATTAATATGACTCAAGCCATTTTGCCAATTTTCAAGAAGAGACCGGAGGGGGGAGCCGGTGATATTATCAATATTGGTTCCATTGCTGGACGTGAGGGATATCCGGGAGGTAGCGTGTACTGTGCTAGTAAAGCCGCTGTTCGGAGCTTTTCAGAGGCTTTGAGGAAAGAATTGATCTCGACGAGGATTCGGGTTATTGTTATTGATCCAGGACAAGTTGAGACTGTACGATCGCTTCTCGAGATTATTAACGTTATCACGGCTAACGGCTGATAGGAATTTTCTGTTGTACGATTGGGAGACAAGGCCAAGGCTGATGCTGTTTACGCGTAGGTGATTACTGTTCGACTAGGATTAAGCTGACAATCGTGAAGGGGTGTTGAGCCATTGACACCAGAAGATATTGCCGAGATCATAGTTTTTGCAGCCGGCCGAAGGCAGAATGTGGTTCTGGCCGATTCTCTTGTTTTCCCCAGCCACCAGGTATGTTCATTCTTACTGCTTCGATCAATTTGAATCCACTAACGAATAAAAGGCGAGTGCTACTTTCGTGCACAGGAGAACTTGAAAGAGATTATGCTTGTCCAGAAACTACTGAGAGCGTGTAAAGAAAATACCAATACAGATGCTGGAAGATACTTGATATAGAGTGTAGACGACATCGTCATGAAGTGACTGCAAAGCAAGCAAGACTATGAGTACACTTTCGCTGCTAGGCAATGTAAAGTATATCATTTTGATAGCCAGATACTTGATTCGCTACTTCATTAGTATTAGGACAAAGAACATTGGTTCTATAGTCCTGTGATATAAGTTATGATTGTTATAAGCGAATTATACATCTACATATAGCATTCATGCCTATGTCGATGACTTCTCAATAATGGTAAATGGTTAAAGATAGAACCTGAGGCTTCACTTTGAAGTCTAACCCAAATAAGTAGTGCCGAAGACCGGCCGCGCCATCGTATACGATAACAACCTCAACAACAGCTCGAGATCTCATCAACCTCACCCTATTTTTCTTCGCTCGGATACTGTCAACTCGTGCTTTGGAACCCCACCTCCTTTCTTTGCTTATTCTTGACACTGTCATTCCTAGTCACGTCCTCCCAATCTTCTATCAATCCGAGGCTGGTAACTGCATATAATGGGCAATGCCACCCTTCCCCTATCAAACAAACGCCCAGCGCGCCGTTCCCAACGCGGGCTGAGGATCCCCAGTTCATTCATTGCCGTCTTTGCTATCATTCTATTCCTGCAATTCTGGATACTACCCCAGCTAACTTCCCACGGCCATACCTCGTCTAGCGTCGTGAAGCTTTCGAAATTCCATCATGATCGCTTAGAAGCTGGACTTCAGAAGTGTGCAGAGTTCAGCGCACCGCCGATCAGCTATCCGACGGCAGGGAGGAAGAACTCGAGATGGAATTCTATCTCCGGGCAAAATCAAACTGTTGTGCTTAGGAACGTGACGTTATTCGATGGAGATGCAATCTTGAAGAGCTCAGTTGATATCATGTTCAGCCATGGTTTAATTGAAGATGTTAGATCAGAATTGATCATACCCGATGGCGCTGAAGTTCTCAATTTGGATGGAAAATGGGTTACACCGGGATTGGTCGATATGCACTCCCACCACCTTGCGCTTACTTGGCCAGACCTTCGAGCAACAGATGATACGAATGAATTCAATGATGCGTTTGGTCCTTTGACCCCATTCGTCCGCTCCTTGGACAGCATGAAGCCATACGATGTGGCCACGATGTGGATCAGATCAGGGGGCGTAACCAGCTCCTTGATATTGCCGGGTTCGACTAACATCATGGGAGGGGAAGCATATATCGTCAAGAATCTTCTCAGAGCTGGTAAAGATGGAGAAGAGACAATCGAGGAGATGTTGCTTGATCATGGTTTGCCGAAGAGTGACCGGCGGCGATACATGAAGATGGCGTGCGGTATGTTCCGTTCTCCTAGCGTTATTTCAGAGCACAAAATTAACGATGATCAGGTGAGAACCCAAAAGATGTGTACAAGCACACTCGTATGGGTAATGCCTACATCTTTCGCAAGCATATGGAAAGAGCCGTGGAATTGAAAACGCAACAAGATGCCTGGTGTCTATCCGCTGCCGCGGCGGAAGAAGTTGGCAAAGAGGCTGCAATCAGGGCTCTGACAGCACCAAAAGGAGGATTGCCCGAGCAGCTTGAGCTGGACTCGACCGTGGGAATCCTACACGGCAAAGTCGGAGTAAATACCCATTGCTACGAGCCTGAAGATATGGAGGACATGCTTTTGCATCTAAAGAATTTGGTTTTCGTATTCAGGCTTTTCATCACGCTCTGAGTGCGTGCAAGATTCCTGAGCTTCTCAAGGATAGTGGCGAGTATGTGCATACCGTCCGGTGTCATAGAAAACTGCTAACACAAGCAGGAACATCACAATCGCCACATTTTCTGACTATGGTCTATATAAACAAGAGGGGTATGGTACTAATTTATACGCCGGTAAAATCCTGGCCGAGCACGACGTTCCTGTGGCATACAAATCCGATCATGTCACTGAAGGAACCAGTGCCAAATATCTTCTCTTTCAGGCAGCAATGGCGCACTCCTTTGGACTGCCAGAAGTTGAGGCTTTACAATCCGTCACCAGTGTGCCTGCGAAATCACTGGAGCAGGATCACCGGATCGGATACGCCAAAGCTGGCTTCGACGCAGATCTGGTCGTTTGGGACTCTCACCCACTCTCAGTTGGTGCGACGCCCTTGCAAGTCTTCGTTGACGGAAAGACGACTTTAGATAAGAAGACTGTTGAGGAGAGCATGTCAAAAGTAAACATCAAGGATGTTCGACCGATCCTGCAGTCGAGAATTCGTCCTCTCATGGATGATTCTTCGAAATCGGCCACTTTTGTCGCTGTTACCCAAGGCGCTGGTTTTGTTGTCACTGGCATCAAAAAGTCCTACCTCGGGGATTATAACGCCGGCCTGGAGTCTGAAAGTCATAACATGACTATGATAATCAAGTCTGGTAAGGTGGCATGTTTCGACACGTTCGAGAACTGCGCTTCCAGGAGCGAAAATCTCCCAACCATTCATCTCAGCAACGGCCATGCACTTCCCGGATTGACGGCCATTTCCGAATCCCTTGGCTTAGAAGAAATAGCTTCTGAGAAGAGCACAAGCGATGGGCCCGTGAGCAAAACACTGGATCCGACAAATCCTGATAGCATTGTTTACGCGAAATACGGCATTCATCTAGAGGGAAGAGCATTCAAAAGAGCACAAATTGGTGGAGTTACTCGAGCGGTGACAACACCATTGATGCAGGGTTTTTTGGGTGGAGTAAGTGTGGGCGTCAAAACGAGCGAGAAACATACTTTGCTTGATGGTGGTATTTTTCAGTCGGAGGTTGGCTTGCACTTCATCATTGGGCAAAAAGCTAAGGGTATATCAACTACTTCCTTCTCATATGTACGTGGCTGACAGATCTCAGACACTAATTTACTCTCCTCGATCTCGGCTGAAGTCAGCAAACTCCGCCAGCTTCTGAAGAGCAGCAACAGTAAGGATACCGTCTTCGGAGCAGCTAAGAATGGATCCATACCGCTCGTAATACATACCGAGAACAAGGTCAGAAACTTCCCATTCTTCAAGAAATGTTTCATTACTTACCTTTGAACTAGTATGATATTCAACAAATGATAATGATCAAACAAGACTTCCCATCCTTAGACCTCGTCATATTTGGAGGCGCAGAAGCGCCGTCCGTCGCTACCGAACTCGCAAAAGCCAAGATCCCCGTCATCCTCACTCACAACCGCGGTGCCTGCGATACATGGGAAAAGAAGGATGTCCTCCCAGGCCCACCTCTATCCCCCTCCCCCGCATCCGTCTTAGCAGAAGCTGGCGTGTTATTCGCTCTCGCTATCGAGAGTGACGAGGGAGACTCACATATCCACAATTTACCCCTTGAAGCCAGCTGGGCGGCTAAGTATGCTGGGCTTTCAGAGCATGCTGCCGTGAACCTGGTCTCGACCAATATCGAGAAAATTTTGGGGTTGAACAAAGAGGAGAAGGGGGATATTGTTCTTTGGGAAGGCAATCCTTTGCAATTTGGGGCAAGTGTTGCTGTTACTATCGATGGTCATGATGGTACTGTGGTGAGTTGTTGGCCTGTGTCGGAGTAGGGTAGAGGTATATTGGGGAATGGCAGTACCGATGCTTGCTGGTGTCGCAATTCGACCTGGATACCTTTTTAGAGCTCCGAATATTAGAAGCATCAACCTTTTTTTTCACCCCTACGACTCTGGGTACTGCAGCGCTGCAAACTTCCCACTGTCGATCCCAACTCTAAATAGTTGAGAGTCAAGGCATAACCTCAAACTTACCTCTATAACTACGTCTCCTCCCCCTCGACATCATAAACGCTAATACCTTTTGAAAAAAATGCCCTACTAGCAAGAATAGTAATCGAGTCTCGATAATTCGGTTATCCTGATGATATAAGTACGTGAAAGTATTATACATCGCCGTGACACTTATACGTGCACCAGCCATTGGGCTGGCCCCCGTGGCTAGGGCCTTGAGGCCCTCAATTGTAGGGAGGGGGGCACTGTTTTTGAGGCGGGTGTAATCAAAAGGATCGCGGCTATAAATTTAGACAGCTTGGGTGTATAAATAGTGCTCCCGAGGTCGCCTGCACATGGTATCTATTTGAACTACGTAATCTCGATTACGTAACCTAGGGGGTATCCTTCTACCCCTTCTTTATAGACTTATTATAGTAGAACTTAGAAACAATAACAAATATAGCTGATTTATACCTATATTATATTCAACTTCACGATAACTCTTTCTTAAACTATTACTATATAATATAATAGTACTACTGCAACACTGTCCTCTATCGCCCTTTTATATATCCCCTAACAATACGCTTACTTATACGTCCGATTCTACCTACTACAAGAATAATCCCATCAAGAACTATATCGTCTTATACTTCTAGATACGTTCTTAGAGGCACCCATAGGAATAACCGCATCATCGATACTATCTTAGAAGATAACACGTACAAGTCCCTCGCCTTCAAAGCCGAAGTCATTCCATATAAAAAAACCCTTAATACTCCCCGATGGTTCATTATACTACATTAACCTCCTTTAAATTCTAGAGACTAACTCTATTTAGGGCGTTCATTAATAGGGCGTCGATTGGCGATACAATTGCCATAGAGAATTTAGATCGTGAATACTAGAGCTATAGACTTCCTGGTGTCGCGTCGGCTACGTATTTCCGGGAATTGTACGATGTGATTGATACCGGCGATGGCGAAATGTATATTGCTTTCGAGTGGCTGGAGACTAGTCTTGCATAGTTGAAATACATACTTAATATGCGCAACTATGTTATCATCAAGACATTCCTGAAGGCAAAGTTGTGTTATTCTGGAAACACAAAAGTATGTGAATACGGGTATATACATATCCAGTCCGGAAGAGTGAGTACCCGCCAATCAGTCTAGACTACAAACCCTCAAATATCCTGCTCTCGAATATTGAGACTGGTCTGGTTACTGCTAAAGTTGGAGACCTGGGACTCGGTGAGGAAGCATTGAGAGATGATATAGATACGCTTTTACTAACTATATACGCTTATAGTGTTTCCAGCCGGTCATCGTTACGAAGCCCAGCCCTACTCCATGCGCGCTCCGGAAGTATTCCTAGGCCAAGCGTGTACTGAGCCATCGCATGTCTGGGTAGTGGCTGCGATGCTGCTGTGTTGGATTAAGCCTGGTATCTTGGGTGCTTGGGACAGCCCGCATTTCTTGATCAATAAGGCGTGGTCTATGGCAAAGATCAAGCAGCTCTTTCCGCATTGGAATATTGCGACTCCTGACGAGGTTGAGGGCCATTCCTTGAAGGCTGCAATCAAATCTGCTAGACGGATTAGTCTAGAGGAACCAGACATGCAAGTCATCTTGCCATTGGAGGAGGAGATACGAGGAGTAGAGACGCCGCAGCTGTTAAGGGACCTTCTTTGTCTTATACTCGTGGTTGATCCAAGCGGAAGGCCCTCTGCCTCAGCGGTGCTGGCGTCAAAGGAATTGCGAGCGTTTGAAAGGTTTGTTGGCGTGTGGTGTAGGTAAACTGGTGGATCGCCTATCTACCGCCACGTTCCTGCGTCATCTTACTGGAAACGGCTTGATGGTGACGGTCCAGAAGGATCCTCACCAGGGCCGCTACCACCGGCCCCCGAATCCCAGCGGCAAGTGAAGCAAAGCTAGCCATAGGACTGGTGGTTTTGGTGAATAGCATCCCAATGAGCAGGTAGCAAAGGCTATCACTTCGAGAATCATCGTAACGAGATGAAACATTCATACATTATCGTTGGCTCGGAACTGGAAATCATGATCATCAGTCGAATACATAAAGGCCTCCATCAGCGCCCTAGACGTCCATTAAATACGTTCCTCACAATCACGTCCAAACATACTCTCTTCAACACCGTTCAAGGCAGAAATTTTACGTCGAGGAAAAGAATAGAACAGAAGTAAGCAAAAATCGCTCAAAAATCGCTCAAATGCAAGATACCACCGCTAAATGCCACATCGTCACCTCTCATTCAACAACTATTTATGCCCTATCTCCGTCCTTAAAACCTGCCCTTCAGCATCCATTTCGACCGGCGGAGCCGTAGGCGTAATCCTCTTTTCGTTCTCATACGCGAATGGCTTCCCCGTCCCATCCACTTCACTGATTAGCATTCCTGATTTAGACATCCTACGCTTCCGCCTTCTCATGAGGAAGATTGCTAGAGCGGCGATGATGGCTGCGAGGGCGATAAAACCGATAACGATACCGGCGATTGTGCCTCCAGATATTGGTGAGGAGTTTGGGGGGCGAGTTAGAGTAGTAGTGGTAGATGTTGTGGAGGAGTTTGAAGAGGATGTGACTGTGCTGGTGCCTGTAGACGTGGCGGTCGAGGATGAGGATGAAGTGGATGTTGTTGGGGAAGCCTGATATTTACATTAGCTGCCTTTTCTTCCCAGTAGACTTTGACATCAGACTTACCACAACATTGTCCACACTAGCCAGCATATCGGCATCAGAAATGGTCCCGGCAGACTGGTTGATTCCGATAGTCCAATGTCCATCAGTATCAGCCGTATCCATAGCTGGCACCCTCGCCCCGGCGGGCGCAATTCCCAAACTCGAAGAATTCGCCACGAGCCCATTCGTAAGTCTATAAGTACTATCCGAGCGAGCAGTAATCGTCCATTGCTGACCCAGCGCACTAGATGAATGCAAGAGTCGAGGTGTCGTCAAATCATCCTCTGTCAACCCGAGCTGCAAGTCTGCGCCAGATTGGTAATTGCGAATAAAGTAAACTCCCGCTTGGTAAAATAGCTGCCAATTCTCTGTTGAGGAGAAGGACTCCTGGGTGGTCATGTTGATTGGTCCATTGACTTTGTAGGTCACTCCAGCGGAGATGGTGTGGTTGGGGTAAATTGTGTTGAAGAAGCGATAATAATTCTTGACATTGAAGAACGACGACATGGAGAGACAGACGAGGAGAAAACGACCGTACGGAGTAGTTGTGAAATGACAGAAACGGGAGAAGATCTCCGCAAATGAAGAGCAATGCAGTCAGCGTTGTGTTTCCACCAAGCTGACAATTTCGCCTAGCCTAAGAACCATAGGGAAATAAGGGGCTGAGTACGGTGAGTAGTCCGTGCCGCCTTGCAGAGAAACGATGGATTGATTGGATCGGTTAGAGAAATACGTTACTAGCGGAATGCTTGTTCGCGCCTCAGCCATCTTTTGCACTGGTCCGGAGCAGGGGTAAACGGCTTTTTATAGATGGCCTTGGATGCGTCAAGTTGCCTCTGTGTCGCTGGTGTACGACACCGCAATGTTCGTTTCGGCGAAAACACTGAACACATCATTCTAGATTGATGGGAAGAAATTCTGATAATGCTCTGCATGAGTCTTGAACAACCAAAGTTGAGAGAGACAATTTGAATGAATCCAAGGACGTCCTTTGGGTCTTGTATACAAAATTGGAGGAACGCGCGCGTCGAGGGTCCTGGCCAGTCGTGGGGGTGATAATGATGTGCATGCCTCTCCGAGTCGTCAGCATCCAATCCTGAGGAAATTGCACCGTCTGGTCGTGCAAACTGCCACTGGTCTGCTGTGCGCTCCAGCTTGAAAAGCGTGCCATCTGCTGCATCATCGATATCTCGAAGGTCACCAGATTTGGCCGCGAAGGATCACTTGCTTGCGAAAATGAGTGGAAGGAGAGAGGATTTTTAGATCGGGACATCGCCATGTCTAAATATGGTTCTCGACGCGATGATAAGAAGAATTGAGATCAGTGCCAGTAGGACCGCAGGAAAGATGAGCCATGGCGAATCGACCTGTTCAGAACTGCTAGTCTTGTTGGAATATGTTATTATATCTTTCCATACCTGAGTACACAGAGTAGTTCTCGTCGGGGATCCAGTGGCAAACCCGCAGGATCCATCCCAACCCGATCCAAATGTGCAAATTCAATCAGTGGCTAGGCAAGCATCTTTCAACACCCACAAAACCTGGCAGTACTCACCAGGAAGATAAAAAATGCCAGCGATAGTAGTACCTGAGAACAGGCTCAGAGCTTGTGTCTATATTCCGCTGACAGAACAAAAGCATTGGCTTGGGACAGTAACGTTTTTGCCGTCGATTTCGGTTGTGTTGAAATTCCGATGCAGGCTTGGTACCTTGGAGATATTGGTGACATCGTAACGCTGCCCATCGACCACACAGGGGAGTTAGATGACACTTGGTCAGAAGTAGCGCTGAGAGGCTGACTCTGATCTTACAACAGTGGCAGTTCAGCCAATACTCGCTCGTCGAGGACACCATTTGTGACAGTGGAATGGTATGTTTTGGCGCATGGGAAAGGAGCACAGCTCGTGGCTAGAAATCCATAGTTCTTCCTTCCAGTGGTGAAGCTTCTGCCATATTGTGGACAACCGTAATCGTAAATGACCGTGCCGAATTTGTCGGTCGAATGGACGTTGATACTACAATTCGCAACCATGACCTGAAGGAGCGTGAAGTTGTATATCGAGGCAGAAAGCGCGGCTGTCTTTGCGGAAATTAAGATTTGTGCCCACTAAAAATCCCTATCTGTCGATGTATTGAGCCATTGTGATGGTTGGTTACCACGATCATTCCCGATTAATAGTCCATTCGGCAGAGTATGGTTAGAGAGCAGGATAGAGGGTTAAAGTTTGAAATACGGCCCTCCTTCTAAGCCCTTGGAGCCGCTGAGAGGACGGTGAGCTTCCAGGTGCCGAAAAGAAGGAGATTGTTGAGGAAAGAGAAAGCAAGTCTGGTAAAAGGTTTGCAGAAGCCAGGACGAACTTGAAGTAGAGGACGGAGGAAGATCAGTTGACACGTGATCACTATGATCACGTGGTACTCATGTCCATCCGGCAAAACAATAGGCCATGGCCATATTGAAAACCATATCGAGACAGCTATCGAAGCTTCATGGATAGACTTGCTCTACCTTGGTGAGTGCGAATAGGATAGAGAGCAATATCCACACTCCAATATCACGACTCCACATAGTAAGCCAGACAATCTCCTAGACTGACCCAAGCGAAGGACTGGACAAATCCCGGTCTCGATACTTTTCAATGCGGTGCTACAAGTCAAGGGGGATTTCAATGCAAAGACTCACCTAATTTTCGGATCTATGGAGAATCCCACAGTCGGGCTGATATATTCATCAAATATCTCGAGGCTGCATACCTTTGCTTTCTAAGCTATATGGGATGACAAGCCTACCGACTTTCCTATAAACAGAGCTGGATATTTTGTCAAAGCATTTCCGGCAATGGTATGCAGCTTCCTTACTCTTTATTCTCAATACTACTTGAGAACAGTCTCAATACTACTTGAGAACAGCCAGTTTGTGAAGTCAACCATTGAGCCGGGTGAATTGTAAAATTGGTATAATTCACGAATTCGTTTATGGGTAATTGAGTATCAAAGAGAAGCAGAGAGTAAAGGTGATATTGGAAATATTGGGAGTTTATAAGTATATCGAGGTCTAACATAAGAGATATCAGGGTAGAAAAGGATAGATCCGATGTCCTTGGGTACAAGAAAGTAAAGTGAGGTGAAGAGCATGTGATGTGATCCCCGAAGTGTAGATGTGAGCTAATCGGATTGAAGGAAGAACAAAAGGTATCAAAGGAAAGCGGTGAGTTTTGGGGTCAATAATATACTTATAGTAAGAGGTTAACAGTGCACAGTGAAATCAAGTAGTAATGGAATTGGAGTGAAGTGTTTTCATGTTGTCTACGACCAAACGACTCTGCACGTCTTTGCTGTATCAAGACAGGTTACCCAACTATCCCGTGGCCCATATTACAGACTCGTCAGTGATGGTACACCCACACTGCGACTGTTGATCCTGGTTGTTCCTCCACCAACACTTTTCGCAGGTAAATTCCAGCAAGAGAGTGAGTCATTCACTTGGAGCTTTGTAATATTTCGAACCGGTATTGAACTCGTTACCCGAAAGTAGTGGACCCTCGGCTTGATCATCTTTATCTTTTCCATCCACAAGCATGCTGATGTCGCCAAATCCGAGTCGTATTTCCGGTTCATCAATTAGGCCGCTCGGCGTTCATACATTTTCTCTTCATGAGCTGGTTGATCGAAAGGCTCTTCCTAATCTGCGTCCTCATCCTCGTTGACCTCATCCTCGTTGACCTCATCCTCGTCGTCTTCATTCTCGTTGTCCTCATCCTCGTCGTCCTCCTCTTCATCCTCAGTGCTCTCGACTATGTATCCATGAGCACCATATCTCGCCGCGTCTTCACTGTTGTAAAGCACCTTGTAGTTGAGCATCATGAAATCTATAGAGACTTGCAAGTGGCCTGGCTTTGTAGAGTAATGGAGACCTGGGAGATTGTGCTTATCACCAATGAAAATATCGAGCGGATCTATCTCGGGATCGAAGGCCTCTGGGAGCGGTGAGAAGGTCACAAAGGCCGACGGCATGCTTCGAGAGCCTACACGGGGCAACGATACTTCTAGCTGGGCTTCAGGGCGAAGAGTTCGAGCAGCGTCTAAGATTTCGAACCACAATGGCTTTTCCTTGATCCCATAGCGATACAGGTCCATGTTCTTGATGAACACCGATTTCAGACTGGTCTTATGATCTTCGATCAATGCTACTACGATCTGACAGTCGAGTCGATAGCAATTCTCGACGGCAAGCCGTTCGAGTTGAGGGAGTTTGATTGATATGTGTGCACGGTAGCGCCAGGAACACCAATGTATGGTAAGCGAGCGCAAATTCTGAAGCATTCCTGCGTCACCTGCGAAATCCTCCATGAGTGAGTCTTCATCATCAATGCCAAAGAGGGAAACAGTGAGGTGTTTGACAGCGGGTGCAAATTTTGGGCTGAGCTGGAAACCGCTCATTATCTGCACATAGGTACGTGGAATGGAAATGTGCAATCTGTTCAGAAAGTCGGCCGCAAAGGCATCGAAAGTTCTCTCAGCAACCTCCTTGTTTGCCAACCGGAGATTGAGGATATCCTTGGAATCCGAGAACGAAGCGATCTTCTCCAGGATTTCGGTCGGAATAGTGAGGAGCGAATGCTTCTTCTCTGGAGCCTTGAGGGTGTCGCAAGTGGTGCTGGTGTCCATCTGGAAGCAAGAAAGTTAGTAGCTGTAAGTCATACCCTTATGAACTCAGCTCTGGTCTTACCTCCATGTTGTTCGGTTTGAAGTGGTCCAGTTGAGTCTCGACTTGAGGGGGCTGAGGAGAGTCGTCTTTGAAGGCTGCCATCTGTGCGAATGTTAGTAGATGATGCTCATCCAGGCGCTGGATCACTCTTACCTTTTCACCGACTTCCATAGTGGTTGGTGTTGTGGTCAAATGAGGTCTCAAGTTGTGGGAGGGAGAAAGATGAAAACAAACGACTGTGCGACACTTATCGGCATCACGTCATACAAAGTGTTGTGTTTTGTGTTTGATAACACTGCAAGGTCGTGGGATAAACACTGGGCTGGGTAACAACCGACTTACCTAGGTAGGCAGAATGCCATCGAAAGGGACCTGAATCCTGATTGATATCTTCACCCCCATGACGAAATAAATCACCTCAAATAGCACAGAAGACAAGGAAAGACCACAACTTACACTGCTCTAACAACTATCTTCGAGCTCCATCTGCTCTCCTTTCTCAAATCTGGTAGTTCTGTCCCATACTCCATGCACAACAATGTGTGCCAGAAACCAGATAAACCTACTGTACATCTAAGTTTGTTACCCTCCATTAGACCACATCAGACCAGCCATCTTCAAGATAGATATCATCATCATATTCCTCGTCTTCGTCCTCATCTCCATCTGGCTCGCCAAATCCCGCTTTTCTCTTCCCCTCCTGATCTATACCATCCAGTACGACCCCAGAAGCAGCCAGATCCACGGTGGGGAGAGTATGCTTCATAACGGTCCTTGCAGGATTCTTCGAAACATCTGGACGATGGTTAATGAGTGTATATTCCACAATCAAAGCATCATTGCTATAGGTCTCAACTGACAAGACCCAGATTCATTTTTCCACCTGTTTTTACAGTGCGTTCTAATGATGGACTTGGTCTAGGCCAACATGCTTAACCCTGGAGTATGACATCTGTGAGCTTGTCAGTGAAAAGATGTTAATGATAGGGATCGGGGAGGCTGACCTTGTCTACCGCGTACTTGATATCTTGATTTGCTTCAAATGGGACGAAAACGGATAAAAAAAAAACATTGTTGGCCAGCTACAGTAGATTGCATCACTTCGAGACTGTGGAGACTTGCTCAGTCATAATGGTGCCGCTGAAAATGAGCATTTTTATGATACCACACAGCTTGATGTCGGAGCCAATCGGGGGTACTATGAAATAAGTTCTTTCCCTCCCCAATCCTACCAGTTTCAAAAGGCGATTGTCGCAATTACCTTTTGGGCAAAATGGTTGCATGGTGATGGAAGGTTACATTGTCTGTTTACTGGCGGTATTTCTTCGCAATACCCTGTGAAACGGAACAGCCATGTAGTTTTCCAACGGACTGAAACCAAAAAGAAAGATCCAGCTTACCAAAAACTCCAACCCCTTAGCCATATCAGTCCCCTCCACCACTATCTCCCATCCTGAACGAAATCCTACTTCACCTACACAGCCCCCTCCGACCCAACCTCTTCAAGCTTCTGCTTCTGAACAAGCCTAGACCCAACCATATCATCCCAACTCTCAAACTCCCTATAATTTTGAACCATACTACCAAGAGATCCATGCAAATTCCCAGCCTCAGTGCGATAGCGGACAACACGACGTCTACCATTAAACGAAACATCAACAGCGGCATCCTCCGACGCGGTAACTGCGTCAGAATGGGGAAAGAAGGCGATATAAATGGTAGGACCATTCCAAGCATGAGTTTCAAGAATGGGATTTACAATCTCCACGATTGACTCGTTGTGCAGAGTTGTGGCGGCTTGGAGAAGATTGATCCAGGTTTTGGGTTTGTCCTTGGTGTAATCCATTACTTCTAGATCGCGCATTATGACCGATTTGAGAGTCTGATTGTGGTTGTTCAGAAGATCCGATACGGGAAAAATGTTTGGATGGATTTGGCAGTTGTTGAAGACGAGGGTCTCGAGGCCAGGGAGACGGATTTTCTTCAGCGCGAATTTGTAACCCGTGTCGCAGTCGTAGACTCCGTCAAGTGCAATCGAGCGCAGGTTTAGAAGCGAATTGATGATCTCGACCAGTCTATCTGATCTTGGCGTTTCGCTATCGGCGCAACCTTGCGTGCAGTCGAAAACCAAGGATAAATGCTTGATGGATAATGCGAACTTCGGCTCAGTCTCTAGGTATTCGAGCTTCTTCATCAGAAACTCGTCGTACACACTCCACTCCCGCTTTTCCAAGAACACGCCGGTAAAGGCGTCGACCGTCCTATCTGCAAGTTCCTTATTGACAAGGCGTAGGTTCAATAAGTCACTGGGAGGGGTGAACCAAGCAATCTTTTCGGTAAGCTCAGTAGGGATCGTGAGTAGGGTATGCTTCGAAGTGTGCTCGGTTGTCTTCGAAGTGTGCTCGGTCATGACCTTGTCGAGAACCTGGACATAAATTAGTACTTGATGAAATCCCATAGTTCAGAAACCTGCCTGAACCTGGTCCATGTCTGTCTCCGCAATCTCGGGAATTGCGATATCCATCTTGGGCATCTGTAGGGTTATTAGCTGATGTGGAGACCTTTGAACAGTGCCATCGGAACATACCTTGACTGCCGTACTTCTGGAACTCTATGTCTGCAAGCTATGCGAAAGGTCTGTCTTTGGTCGAAACGGGTTTTTTTGCGTCGATATGCTGGGAATTGGTGAAGAAGAGGGTAGAGGGAGAGGAAGATAGAGGTTTAAATATGTATTGAAAAGCTTAGGTCCTTCTTGAGCCGGGAGCGTGTTAGTTGACTGACGATAAAACACTAAAGACGGTGGAGAACTGCTAATCTGTGAGCATGGGGAGAGCATTGATTTTGAACAGCTGCCAGTCAAAGTCCCCAACACTATAAGCACAAGAACCTCGTGAAAGAACAAACATTATCCCACTTCAATACACTGTATTTAATTACTGAAGCGCTACCTACATCTCTTAGCAAACGACCCATCAACGTATGAAAAAGGAACTTACACCTAAGGATGATATGTATATCCGAGCCACAGAAGCCTACCACAAAAAGCACCAGTGCTATGCAGATCCACCCTAAACCAAATACTCATTTGAAAATAACCCCGCAGGAAGAAATTGTCAAATGTCCCACCCTAAAGCTATGCTCAAAACTCCAAGCGATGCCATCAGAAAGGATAAATACAAGAGATCGACTTATCCAGGCTCAGCGAGAGTCAAATGTCCTAGAATCTTTCTGACATGTACTCATAAACCACTTCAGGACCCTAAGCACTTGTCTTCTCGGAAGACCTCCTCCCAGAGCCCTGCTTCGGCGTCGAAATGTTAGAACTCCTGGGACTTGCCCACTCAGACCCATGAAAGGCACTCTGAGCGCTGACGATACTCCTACTATCATCGTCGTCCCTCATCTCCGTATCACTATCCTCATCTCTCCTTCCATCTCTTCCTCTACGTGCAACTTTTCCCTTGGCCTTATCCATCGGCTCTGGAGTGAGAGCCCTCGTCCTCGATTGTGACCTTCCCCGTCGTCCAGAAGTCAATCTCATCCTGGTTTCATTCCAATCTCCCTGTTGCAAAGCCCTCTTTTTCTCCGCCAGCTCTTCCCTAGATCTCAAAATCATTTCCCTGCGAACAAGTCGAGCGGTGAGAGTATCTTCCTTCCTGAGAAGATACAGCTTAGATTCGGGAAGTTTCCCAGGTCTTTCCTCCTTGTCAAATCGATCTTCCTTGTCCGTTTTGGGCCAAGTGTATCCATAAAGTTTCGAATGCCTTTCACAACGTGGACATTCTTTCTTGGTTTGTGTATCGTCCAAAAGGAAATCCTTCTCGCAAGTTCGACAATCTGACCAGCGGTGCCACTTGGTGATGAGAAGTTTGTCAGAAGTTTGGTGATCTCCCGGAAATCGAGAAGCATCTACCCTGACTTCGGCAGTGGAGACAGGCGCGACAAGCATTTTGGGCGAAGGCTTGATCGGTTCTTTTCTACGACTGACACTTCTGCTGCGGCGGTTGGCGTCGGGGGTAAGGCCTCGTAGTTTTTTCTCACTGATCAATTGTCCCTTTCTCTTCTTGGTAGGTGTCTTCGGAATGGGTTCAGACTTCGGCGTTTTGAGCTGCAGTCCAGCTATGTCTTTCGTGATCCTCCCCCTTTCCTCATCCCACGGGAAACCCATCTCTGGACTCCAGTGCCGACCCATCTCATCACGGCGATGTATCATGTAGCTGATCACAAGGTTTTCACGCCGTGAACGTGTCATGATACGCGTCCTGGGCTCGGGTTTGGGTGCGGGTTCCACTTCTGTAGTCGTTCCTGTTGCTTCCAGCTCCTGTAATCGCTTATGCACCATTTGTTGATAATTTAAATTCGGAGTCATGGGAATTGGAAGGTCGTCGTCATCTGGACTCGAGGCACGTGTAGAGGGCGATTCCACAGGCGAAAAGACATCTACCAGGTCTGTGTCAGAGCCAGAAGAACTCGAGTCTTGTCCCGGAAGTCCAAGTCGGCCAGCGAGTGGCGGTATCGCTGGTACTATTGAGCGGCCCCTAGATGGAGCTCTAGATTCGGATCTTCCTGACTGTGATCGTGTGCGAGAGCACTCTCGACGCTTTCGGATTCGGTCTTGCTCTTCGTCACTGTCGGGCACATCGAAGAGTGCCAGACTTGCAGCTCTCACCCTGACTTGCTCTCTAGCCATCCGTCTCTTTCCATTCGCCGAAAATATTTGACCCTTCTTCAAATGAGCTGACTCATTTTTTATTGGCGTCACAGCATGTTCCACAGGATGCTCGGTAGTAGACTGCTCTGCTGGAGTTGGCTCAAGTTTCGTTCGACTTCGCAGTCCATAGCTGCTTGGATTCTGCGGCGAAATTGGTTTAGCCTTGGATCCACTTCGAAGTCCATAGCCGCTCGTGTGTGGCACTGGTAGTGATGCTCTTCGTATGCGATTCCTAAGCTGGTAAGGACAGGATTGACCGCTGCCATCATCTTTCCTCTGCAGGGGAGTTCTGGCTTCTTTTGCCTTGCAATTTCTCTTTCCACTATCTGATCCAGGCTGAAATCGGCGTCTCTTGCTTGGAGGTTCGGTCATTGCAGGCGTGTCTGCGGGTCTGGATCGTTTAGTCGCTCTGGTCGGAGTATCAGGTGCCATTGATTGTTCGAAATCCGGACCATGCTTGCGCTGAGCTGAGAGTGGATAGTAGCGTCTGAAATCGGGTGTTTCAAATTCTCGCAGTCCTTGCTTGCGATCATGGCGAGGCGTCAGGAGATCTTCAGCCGGCATGGATTGTCCGCGTGTGCGGCTCATTGACCTGCCTCTGTCCTTTGGCGTACGTTCTGTCTTCAGGGCTGATTGCACATCTCCCATCCGTAAATGTCCGGATCGCGTTCTACCTTCAACACTCTCGACAACTGGCTCAGTTGCAAGTTCCTCCTCCTCTTCCTCCTCCTCTTCAGCTTCCCTGATACGCTCGGAATCCCACCCGCCTCGTAGCAACCTCTCACAGGTCGCACACAAGCAATCCATGTTATCATCTCCAAAAAAGCCACCGCCGTAATAAACGGTAATTTCTTGCCCGGGCTCAATATCCTTTCGAGCAATAATCCTCATGGTATTTGCGTTGTAATCTAGACGAGCATTTGACTCGCAGTCATGATTCGCAAATCGTGCGGGGCCTAGGAACAGACAAGAGTCACCCTTTCGAGCCGAAAGAGTGATACTTTTGACAAGGCATGCATCGTCAATTGTCTCCACCTCTCCAGCGGGAATCATAACCTTTGTTCCAGACAGATATTTGATCACATCTCCCTTGCTTATAAATCTCCGTGCTGTTATGCTCGCTTCGTTGATGAGGATATCGTAGCGATTGGTTGTAGTGACTTCGAATGGGCAATCGTTCCTGTATATAGCAACGTATAGCTTAAGTTGATCTCTGAAGTAGCGAACCTCGTGTGGCTCCAGCTTCACAAGATACTTCGCAATGGCTGCCACTTCGAGAATCAGCTCTGTGGCCTTCTCAGTGTCCGTATGTTTGACGACATGTTCGCGTATAATGTCGGCGAGGTCTTCCTGGGGGAGGCCACGGGAGGATACGTAGTTCCCAGTTTTGCGAATTGTAGACCAGAAATACACCTGTGAGGTGAGAAGTCAGTCATGTTTGACAGGAGACCAGGTGGTATGCGCAAATAGGTGTACTCACTTTGTCCACAAGTGCTTCGGCGCATAGGTCGTCGTGTCTGATTAATTGGTGAAGAGTAAGCGGCGGGTCTTTCTTCGATTTTGGCGGAATGCTGAGGGAGCGTGCCCGTCCCCTGGCTCTCATGGCGAAGGATTTAACAGTGGACGTTTGAGTCGCGATACTGCAGAGCCTAGGACAATTCGAAGGAGCGAGGGCTTTGAGAAACGGCAATACACGTCGTCGCGAACAGAAAGGAGTGAGCGTGTTGATGTCCTCGGTTCATGGGAAATAGGCTGGATCCCCTCAAAGGAATGGAGGCTTTTGGAGTATCCACGCGTTCAAAGAGGGTGTCTCTGCGTGGGGACACGCAATCGCAATGGAGGGCTGCATGAAGGGAAGGGAAATGAGGAGGTTGGGTCAGGGCAGCAAGGAGAGCACAGACTACGGCTGGATATAGCCACAATCATCATAGCCAATGGTTCCGTCTTGCCATGTCCCGTCATACGTCGGGTGGATGAAGATTACATTGATGACGGGGTTGATTCAATATCTACACCGTGGTCGAGGGCGACAAACGACTATCAAATTTCCTTACCGGGGGAAATGGTTTGACGCGAACTACTACTACTACTCGAAAAAGATGGCTCCTCCCGCACTCTACATTGCTACTTTTACACATGATGGGCTTTTCCGTTCTCTCCATTAGAATGAGACTGCCCACAACCGTACATCCCACCAAGCGAAGCCTTACGCCTCGCCGAAATCCATAGAAGATAACATAAAGAATACCGTCCTGCGCCCTTCATCAATCACCTTGCCCTCGAGCCTTCTTCTCCGCATTCCCACCTTCGCCTCCTTCGTGTGGACGCTTGATGCCCGCACCTGGGTTGAACTGCTTAGCACCCGGGTTGAGACTGCCACCTCGCCCACCACCGGGACTACTCGGTCCACCTTGCTGGCCTTGATGACCCTGTGTATTGACTTGACCGCGCCCACGTCCACCTCGTCCAGGTCCGCCTGGGCCACGGGGAAGATTAGACCCCCCTCTTGCTGCTCCTGCTACGTTGAGATCGTGCTGTTGTTGATGTCCTGATCCTTGTTGATGTTGCTGTGCATGCATCCCGCCTCTCCCTGGCCCTTGATAGCCTCCACGATTACCGCGCAGATTGCCGCCACCCCGCGGAATACCAGATGACAGAGGCTGATTGATTGCCGGATTTACATGTGAACCCTGGTTCTGATTCTGATTCAAGACATGCTTCAGCGCCGCAGGACCTGTGCCAACTGCCTGGACTGGTCGCGGCATATTGGACTGCTGTTGATTCGTACTAGGTGCATTTGGCGACTGTTGAGTGTTTGCAAACGGTGAAGTGCCAGGTCCAGCCGGTACAAGTCCACCGGGTTGCGACTGCCCAGGTCCAGTAGGAGGGGCGGTGTTTGTTGTTGCAGACATCGATGGTGCGGGTGATGGGGTTGGCGGCGCATTTGATTGAGATGGTTGTCGCTGTTGTTGAGTCACAGACATCGGAGCGGCTGGGGTTGTCGTCGGCGTTGCCGACAAAGATGCAGGCGGCGCTGCTGCAGGGGCTTTGGCAATCTTTGCCTCTTCCCATACTTCTCCTACAGCACGCTGAGGCGTCTCATCGACGGCCTTCTTGACAACGTTGATCTGAGCTGTCATTGTTCTTCCTCTATTCTCCAACATGCTGAGCTTCACTTTCATCTTCTTCCCTTCCAATTCGACTGCATTCTTTTTGGACTCTTCAGCGGCCTTCTCAACCTCATCGAGCTTGGCTGACCAAGTCTTCTGTTCCTCTTGCTTGATCTGAGCTGTCTGCTTCTTGATTCCGGACTCAACGTTCCCTCGAATGATGGCCTTTACTTGAGTATTGGTTTGCAGGAGTTCTCTGACTTGCTCTGGGGTCAATTCGGAAAATTTCGGTCCACTGCCCTCGCCTGCTGATGTTCCGTTTGAGGCGTCGGGGGGAACAGAGGTGGCGGCACCTCCTTGAGCTTTGAGGCTTTGAATCTCATCTCGATGCTCTGTCCGAAGACGATCGAGCTCTGCAAGATGCTCCGATTTAAGCTGCTCTATGGCTTTGTTGTGTTCGGTCTTCACTTCCTCTCGAATGGCTTGCTTGGCCTCTGCCAGTTTCTTCGATAGCTGGGTTTTCATCGAGTCGGCACGCTTTTTGTACTTTTCCTCCTCTTCAGCAATGCGCCGATTGTGTTCTGCTGTAAGCTTGCTACTGATTTGTTCAACCTGCTCCTTGACAAGCTCTGCGACTGGTTTCGATCCGTCTTCAGGGGCCTGACTCGAGGAAGCAGCGACATCAGCAGTCGCCTTGAGCGCCTCAATCTCGCGCTGCTTGGATGCTAATTCGGACTTGATGTTGTCAAGCTCTTCACTAGAAACGCTATCTTGTTGTGGTGCTGGTGCATTCTTCAATGTCGAAACCTGGGCGTTGGCGGCCTCTAATGTTTGCTGTAGATTTTCCTGTGCCTTTGTTAGATATCATTAATTAAGCGGAAGTCGGCTATACATACCACCTGACTGTTGAGTCCTTGAGCATGAGCTTGAATTCGTTGCAACTCCTGCTCGAGATTGACAGCCTTTTCTGCCTCGCTGTTGGCCTGCGCTTCGGAATTCGCAATTCGGCTCTCGAAAGCAGCTTTAGCTTCTTCCGATAATCCTTCGTGGACTTGTCCTTCTTCGGCATTGTCGACAGGAGTAACAGTTTTCTGATTGACTTCTTCGAAAGCTTGGTCACGGGCAGCCCTTGTCTGCTCGAGTTCATTCCTGATCTTAGAAACCTCCTCGTTGGCATTGGTAAGTTCAAGAGACATACGAGTCTCATTCTCATTCAGAGTCGCTACCTGAGAATTCAGCTTTTTGATTTGTTCAGAAAGCTCTCGCACCTTGCTCTTTGATTGTTCGATGATGTTCAATCGCCGTTTTGTCCACTCCTCTTGACTCTTTTCTTGGGCGGCGGTGACTGCGGTGGCAATCTTTCCCTCGACACTCAATTCGAGCTCTTCTTTCGCGGTGATGAGATTGGCTCGTTCAGCTTCGAGATTGCTGATCTGCGTCTTGAAGGCTTCTAATTCTGCTGGGTCGACTCGGTCATATTTTTGCATGATATCCTGAGTCCGCTTTTGCCAGCGATCACGGTCCTCCTGCAGTAGTCTGAGCTCGCCATCTTTCGATTCCAGTTCGTGTTCCACTTCTCTCACACGAGTCTGCAGGGGCTCCAGCTGAGCGATCAGATCGTCGACTTCCTTGGTCTTAAGGTTGAGCTGTTTTTGAGCGGATTCGTACTGGCTGCGTAGTGTCACGTTACTTTCGCGATTCAGGTTGAGCTCGTTGATAGTCTGCATCAGCTGAGTATGAGTTGTGGCATTTTGGGCTTTGGCGACCTGCGACCGTCTCTCTTCTTCGAGTTTGTCACGTGTCTGCTCGAGCTGTACCTTGGTATGGTCGAGCTCACCCTTTAGGCGCTTGGATTCCCTCTGGCAGAGATCCATCTGCATTTCGGTGATGGTCTTCTCTTCGCGAAGGTAACGGATGATCTCTTGTGTGTTGCTGTCTGGGTCTCCTGCTGGGGTGCCAGCTCGCGCCGCACTCTCTCCGTTGGTAGCACGGTTGTCCTTCAACGCCTTGATCTGAGAGCTAATATCTTCCACTTGTTTCATGAGGCGCTGATTCTGGGCGTCGACTCCTTCACGGCGGGTTTTGGCCTCGGTGATTTCTTGCTCGTACTGGTTGCGACGCTCAGCCCAGCTCTCCTCATTTTGAGCCAAAGATACTCTTGCCGACTCGGCTTCCGCCTTCGAGGTGGCGACCTCTGTCTTGACCTGGTTGTACTGTTCACGGATCTTATGAAGTGATTCGGTGGTATTTGCATGCTTCACAAGCTCGTCTTCATAGTTCTGTTGAGCTTGCTGGGAGATCTCGGTCTGCTTCTTCAGGTCGTCTTGGTGGAACTTTGCACTCGTTGCTACTCGCTCGCATTCGTCACGCAGAGCAGCGAGTTCAGACTCGTAGCGTGTCTTTTCTTCATTCAGCTTGGAAGTGGCCTCTTCTGCCTTGGACCTGGTTTCCGACAGCTCGGTGTGGGCATTCGCGAGCTCAGAGGAGATTTCCTCCACCCGCTTCTCCAGTTCCTGGATTTTCGTGGTGTTCTCCGCCAAAATCTGATCTGTCTCTTCCCGATACTGGTCATGGGTTTCGTTCAAATTTTGCAATGATTCCTCTGAAGCTTGGGCGATGGATTTGTACTGCTCAATCTCTTCGTGCGCTTGCTGCAGCTCGGCTTGCTTCAATTCAAGATCTCGATGAAGATCTGCGACCTCGATGGCTAGTTCTTGCTCGCGGGTCAAGGCGTTCTCGTTCGTCTCTATAGCTGCGCCAGGGTGCGTGGCTGGCCGAGGCTGCAGAGCTTGTGCCTTCTCCTCGGCATTGCGTAGCTCAATCTTCAGCTCGTCAACTTGGCTTTGCAATGCATCTCGCTGCATTTTGGCCTTTACTGACTCCTCTTTGTAATTGGACGAACTCTTCAGGAGGTCCTCGATGCGGGTGCGGTTCTGTTCGTGCTCGTACTCTCGACGCAACGATGCTTTCTTGGATTGCTCCACTTCGTCATCCAGTTTTCGCTTCACGGCCGAAAGCTCTGATTCCAACCCATCAACGCGAGTCTGAAGTCGACGTCGAGTTTCTCCATTTTCAAGATCGCGCTCGTTTTGCAAGCTTTGCACATCACTCAGCATTTTGCTGAGTCTATTGCGTTCTGCCGTGAGAGAATCGTATTCCTGGGTGCGACGCTCATCGATGCTCTTCCAAAGATCTTTTTCTGCTTTGAGATTCGCAGTTTCGTGGCGCATGCTATCGATCAGTCCCTTGGCTTCCACAAGCTCTTCTGCGACTTGTTGGGTGCGAATATCCTGTTTGCCGGCATTGTCCGAAATGAGCTTTAGGCGGTTTGAAAGCTCCCTATTGTCCGCTTGGGCCATCTCAAAGTTGGATCGTAGAAGTTCAGTACGCTCTTGAGCAAGTGTGAGTTGACTGTAGTTCTTCGCATTCTCACTCTGCGCTTCGCTCTTGGCTTTCTCCAGTTGGTCGATTCGGTCTTTGAGTGCTTGACGATCAGTTGCGGCCTCTTCCTTGTAAGAATCGAAGTGCTGCTGCAGCTCCCTGAGGAGTTTGATGTGGTCGGAGAGTGCGCGAGCATCGGCTGAAGGCTCAACGCTATGAGCTCTCGAAGGGGTCGCCGGCATAATGCTACCATCAACAGATTGAGCAAACATGGCGGCCATGTCGGTGTCAGGCGGTAGATTGCCACGGTGTGCAACGATTCGGCGGAACATGTCACGTTCTTTGACAAAGCTCTCCGATTGTGTGGTGAGTTGCTTGATGAGATCTTGGTATTGTGTGATCCTGGTTCGCAACGACTCAAGCTCTTGCTCGTCAGCCTCGCGCTGTGCTTTCTTAGCCTTAGCATCTTCTCCCTCCATTTCCTCGCCAAGATGGCGTGTCAGCTCCAACAGCTTCTGATTGCGATTTTGCAGCTCTTCGATGTTGCGGAATATCACTAATCGTTGGCTGATGAGTCGTGCTGTAGGAGTCGTATCAATTGTATCATCATCCAACTCTCCGCGGGCCGATTGTTCAAGCTGTGTACGCTCTTCTTCGCTCATTGGCTCAAGACCTTGTTCGCGAGCCTGCAGCTCCACCATGAGTATTTTAACCTGGGTGCCAAGGTCACGAGTTTGTTGCCGAAGCAGATTAATCTGAGCATTGAGACCAGAGCACTTTCCTTCGGCTATTCGTGCTGCCTTCTTCGCACCATCACGCTCTTTGGTCGCTTGTTCCAACAATGTCCCGAGCTCTTGAACCTCTTGCGCGAAACTGGCGTTGGTCATTTGGAGTTCCGTAAACTGAGGTTCCAGTTGTTGCATGGCTTCAAGGTATTCGTCATTGGTCTTCCTCAACTCTTGGGCATCTCTTCGCTCAGCGTCTAACTCAGCCTTGACCTTGGAGTAGTCGCTGTAGATTTGCGTCACAGTGAGCGGTGCCTTCAGACGGCTTCCACCAGGTGTCGACGTTAGCCCAGGTGAACCATTACGGCCAGGAGTGTTATGGGCGCCGACTCCGTTGGGTCCACGGCGAGGAGTAGATGGACGGGATGGAACGTCTCGAGCGGCTGCTAACTGGGCTTCCAATTCTTGCCGCACGGATTCCAATTCCGCCACTTGTCGTTCAGCGATATCTTTGTCGCCCCTTTCTGTATTTATGTCTGCCTGGAGATTTCCAATTTCAGTGGCAGCGTCATCCTTAAGTTGATTCAGCTCTTCTTCCAACTCTCGTTGTCGTGAACGGGCGGTCTCAGCGCTCTTGCGTTGAAGTTCTGCAAGACGTGTCGCGTTCTCCAATTCAGCGCGGAACGAGGTTTCTCGATTAATGGCTTCTTCATCCTTGCTCTGTATCTGTCCAAGAGCGTCATTTAATTTGCGGTCGAGGTCCGTTGCACGATTGCGCAGCGTCATCTCGGTGCTTCGGAGAGACGCATTCGCTTGGTTGACATCCTCGAGAGTTCGATTAAGCTCGCTAATCTGTGCACTCTTCTCCTTTCGGTACTTGGTATGTTCTGAACCTCGGTGCTTCAGCTCTTTCTCATGCCACTCATTGTTCTTCTTCAAGAGTTCTACCTCTTGCTGCAAAGACTGTTCCCTGAACTTAGCGCTCATGGAGGCATTCTCTGCCGCCTGTCGCTTCTCCTCAGCATCAGCCAGTTCCCGGCGTAGCGCAACGGCTTTTTTCTGTTGGGCGGAGAGCTCGTCCGAAAGCTTGTCATGTGCAATGGTTTTTGCTTCCAGAAGGGAGAGGGCATCGGTATTCGAGGTTTCTAGTGCAGATATGCGACTCCTGAGAGTTTGGATTTCAGAGCTCGAATTCGTCGACGATGACTTGATATTCTGGAGTTCGGATTCTAACGACGCGCGGGTCGTTCCTGCGAGAAGAAATTAGTATCCATGAGCGGTTTATCATGGAGAGGATGTTAATCTACCCTCGGTTGAAAGCTGTTTCCGCAGTTCTTCTACTTCCTTCTGGCTTTTATCCACGGACTCCTTAAGCTGCTTCGTCCGCCGAGTGCCATTTTGCACGCATGTCTCGAGCTCCACATCTGAGCGCAACTTCTCGGCCAGCAGAGATTCATGTTCACGCGCCTTCTCTTCTATCTTTGACAGCAGGCTCTGGATTTGATCGGGGGACGGAGTGGCTAGGAGAGTTTGGAGCGTAGGTTCGGGTATGGAATATGACGCCGCAATGTAGCTGGTGTCTACACTCGCGGTCGCCATGATTGAAGAACTTGGCAGATGGGGCCTGAGGGCGTTTAGCAAAACATCGTGCGGGCGCTCATACATTTCTCCACGTCGTTATTAGAGAGGGAAGCGAGACAAAGGATCGATGTTGGAGTAAAGTTGAATGGAAAACGCATTCAATTGGGGGGACGTGAACGCGCCTGGAATGAACTAGCTGTTGGTATCACGTGACGGATGATCGCTGGAGGCATCAAGAGCCGTACTACTGCTTCACATCTTCTTAGTACTCTCACTGTCGACATCTCCGACCCGAACAACCCAATACCATCCTGAAGCTCCCCTGGTCACGATACAGTTTGCGCTGCTTTGGGACAACTCTATTCTTCGACCACCTCTGCGTAAATCAACTACAAGCCCGCGCATCCCATAGCCATGTCCAGGTCTCTTAACGGTTCCGGCGTCCCTTCGCCATCGCCGTCGAACTCCTCAGCTCCCGGAGCTCCAAAACGCAAGCGAGCTCCTGATGCCAGCAAACCGACTGCCGTACAACAAATGCAGCGGAGGCAACCAGCATCCACCCTCGAGCTTCTGGCGCAAATGAGAGTCGCTGAGAAGTATCTTCAAGACAAGGACCGGCCATGTATCTTCACGGAAATCATCAACTATTTGTCCATCCAAAACGCCGACCCGAACACCCTCAAGACCTTCGCGGCTGTAATGCAGAGAAATAAGCCCGACGACAAAATCAAGTACAATCCACCGAGAACACCCAGTGGCGAGGGCACCTATGAATACAACCCTAAATATCCGATTCGTAACAAAGAAGATTTGACGGCATACCTACAAAAACAGACCCATGCAATTGGTATCAAAGTCGAGGACCTCAAAGACGGATGGAAAGATGCTGTGTCGATAATAACGACCATGGGTGGCACTGGCGAGCTGCTGGTCATCTTTGACAAGCAAGGGAAACCGAAGGTTGTGTGGCAAGACGACAAAACCTTGGCAAATGAGATTCCGAATGATATCGTGTCGGAATGGCATGCAATCAGGATTCCAACAGATACAGAGGAGCTGAGGAACAAGCTTCTTGCTGCCGGACAAACCCCCAGCAGTGCTGCGCGGAAGGTTGTAGCGACGAAGACAGGGAAACCGAAACGTAAGGTTGCCAGGAGGGGCGGGCGAACGACGAACGTCCATATGGAAAAGATTCTGAAGGACTATTCCGGAATTCGGCGCTGAGCATGTTCTGCTCTTGAGCAGGCTCTGGCATCGTATCTAAGAGGATCAAGTTGGCGGGGTCTTGCTTTCGCTGGGGCCCGGATTGTTCACACATGAGACGGCGGCACCGATAATTGACAGCTTGAAAAGGAGCGTTATTTGAGTTTCAGCATTGCGAGGGGTTTGGGATTGTTATTGGTATGGACATGGTTAGATATCCTGTGTCCTGGATATGCCTGCATTCGAGGCATCATCAGGTTCGCGTCGAGGTGTTCTGGAGTTTACGGTGGAGGTTGTGAACCACGGTTTGCAGCTTCAAGTCGTGTAAATTGACCATTCATTCGCTATATGGCATGCTTGAAAGCACGGCGGTCAAAACCTTTGAAGATCAGGTGAGGTCAGCCTTGGTCGTTGCGGTAAGCTGATTGAGCAGGATTATCGTGGGCATGAAGTTTGTGGTTCAGACTGCATTCAGCCTGCTCGATCGATATCGGGAGTGTCCTGACAACACCTCAATCACGAATTGCTAGTACCTTATTGCCTTCGGTAAAACCATGTAGGTTCTGGTTCGTACTCTCTTTCGAGGGGAGTGACTTCGTTACATTATCATAGCCGGGCCTGCGCTGACAAGTTTGGCTGACCCGGCCCGGCTCAACCCGGCTGATCGATCAAGTCCGGGGATTCAAGATCGCGACCTCCTATCTTGAGACCTTCTTATTAGATGGCGGTTGTGCGATGCAGCCATATTCAGGGGCAGGGGCTTCCGCCCAGAATTCCCCCTTCTTTCACTTGCCGTTGCTACCATCTCTCTCCAATTCACTCCATTTTACATTCTCTCTTGCTTGCAACAGCATCACTATGTTTTTGCCTACCGATATCGAGAACTAAGAAGGGTCCCAAGTCAACTTGGGTTCTCTGGCAGTCTCAAACCGTGGCGCCGACAAAAATTGAATTAAGCTCCGTCAGGAGTCTCTTTGGCTTCCAAGGTTGCGCTGAACACTATCCGACGACATCTTCTTCTCCAACTGCTAAACCTCATCGTCGACGGCGACGACGTTTGAATCGCCCTATGTAGTATTGGGTTGATGGGTTGAAGAATTGTACAAAGAGCTTGGTTCCGCAAAGTCCTGACGGGTTGAAAGCGTGTATTCCTGGTTCACAAATCATGTAGTAAGTAGGTCGTCTGGTCACTACCATCGTTAGATTTCTGATCTCCCTACAGCAGCCTTTTCCGTTTGCTCTTTGGGGTTCTCATCAGCGAGAAGCGAGACGTAGACATTGCGAATTCAGTTTACCAACCTCTCGCCTGCACCGATACGATCCGTGTCCTGGTCATCGAGCCCGGAACTCTCACAATGCCTATAAGATGTCGACTTGCACATCAACGTCTGGGCGATAAACTACCGTATGAAGCCCTCTGATATGTTTGGGGTCCTGAGTCACCAGCCTACGAAATCACCGTGAATGGCAACGTCTTTACGATCCGGGAGAATCTGTACTATGCACTTTACCAGCTTCGACTCGAAACAAAGACCAGAACGTTGTGGGTCGATGCCATTTCTCTCAACCAGAAGGACGTTCCAGAACGCAACCACCAGGTGCAGCAAATGAAGAAAATCTACGAATCGGCCGACCGGACGCTTGTCTGGCTTGGACAGCCACAAAGGAAAGACGAAAGTGCCACAAGACTGCTGCTGGACGCCGAAGAGGCAAATCGTAAGGATCCAAGGACGGATGTCGTGAAATTCATAACCGACAGGCTGTGCCCAAACGTCAGCTCAAGCTCGATGAACGAGGCCCTAGCAGCCTTCTTCTCCAACGACTGGTTCACTCGAGTCTGGATACAACAAGAGTTTGCAGTTGCTAGTGACGTTCGCTTCCTCTACGGGCGCACCGAACTTGCTTCTGCTACGGTGCACTCTGCTGCGATTGCCGGATATAGCAAGGCAAACAACATGTACTACTCATTAGGATACACGACCTACAAACATCGCAAGATGTTTCGCTTACGTGATATACAGCAAAACAATCTGCGAAGGTATCCACTTGCAAGCCTGCTCTACATGACCTTTGGCAAAGTGGAGGCCAGCGATCCACGAGACTACATCTTCTCACTTTTAGGTCTCGTGGAAGCTGCCGAAGGTGATCTGGTCAGTGTTGACTATGAAGCCTCGATCCAAGCCGTCTATGTCAGAACAATGACTCACTGCATCAGATACGACCCAAAACGCACCTTCGAGCTCCTTTCGCTCGTGGGTTACTTCCCTTAGGGAGTATATCGAACGTCTCTACCATCGTGGGTTCCTGATTTTTCTTCGCCTTTTGGATCGACACGGAGCTTCTCCAATAAAGGAGATTTCTCGGCCTCTCTGCAGTCGTACATTCATATTGTCGTCGGAGGTAACACCCTAACGATTCGGGGGCGGATCGTCGATACAATTGGCATTTGCCTTGACTATCCCTTTGGGGCACGTGAAGAGGTATCTGCTTCTGATTGGCAGGTATGGTACAATCGATGCCGAGACTTGGGAAAACAGACCGGGGTCTTCTACGATCCCGTCAACTTCGAGGAGCTTTGGTGGAGACTTTTGGTATGCGATAGGTATTTTGATCTATCCATGCAAAAGTACCGTACTGCTCGAGAAGGGTACCGGACTTCTTACCTCGACCCCGACATCTTGCAACAGGAGTACATCACCGATCAGAGGTGCACAAGAACCGACGCCGAGTTTTTGGATATGCAGCTGGATTACAGCCGGACGAAAAGACTTACTTCATCGGATCTTAACTTTTGCTCGACTTATAAAGGCTTGTTGGGCTGGCTTCCACAAGCTGCCAAAGAAGGCGATGGGATATGCATTTTTGCTGAAGCCAAAGTACCCTTCGTTATTCGAGATCGACGAGATGGCACTTATGAACTCATTGGCGATGCGTATATTCATGGGATTATGTATGGCGAGGCGATGGGATGGGAAGGCATTGATTGGGAGGATATTGTATTCACTTGAAGAATGGTATCGAATATCTTCCCGGAAAGAAATGGAGACTAATTCGACAAATCATTGCATCTCTTCTATGTCATGAATTTCATGACAAATAATTCTATATTCTTCCCATCAACTTTACCAATCACCAATTTTACCAACGCTACCTTGCCACCGTAAGGAGATAGGGTTATGGGGATACAGGGCGGCTAAAGTGACGAGGTGAGACGAAATAGTCAGACATTGAAAGCGTTACTAATAACCTCGAGAGCGTTATTAGTAAAAGAACAATACCGAACCTTTAAATCTAGATATCTCGTCTCCCATCACTTCAACATCTCCAATCACCCCACCTGCATCTCTCTTCACCATTCAATTCCCAACTTCCAATATCGAAAAGAATCCCACGCCTCTATTTCAAAAGCTAAGCGACCGAGATTATATCGATCAGAATCCCACCCCTTGATTCTATAAGCTAAGCGACTAGTGTTAATAAACAATAATAATAATTTGTAGTAACTTTAGGCGGACACTAAATCTGCCCCCAACCCTCTTAAATCCGCCCCCAACTTTTTTTATTTCTGCCCTCGCCTAGAATTTAGGGGGGGATCCCCCATTGTTCAGGCGCCCAAGTCATTTCACGATCAATGATGTCATGGTGGTGAATCCACGTACAAATGCAGCCATTTGGCTCAATCCATGCGCAAAGAAGGCATCAGTGGACCCCACTACAATCTAGGCGGTCAGACCGCCTAGATCGCGTGCGACCGTGTCGCCAACTGTGGAGGAACCGAATTGAGCTGTGTGTGCAACAGGATTGAGTAAAACAGCGTCACCCGCTAGCAAGTAGGGGGTCAGACCCCCCATTTAGCATGCGACCGTGAACGCAGTGTGGTCGGCTTCAAGTGCTTCCTCATAACCACCATGACATCATTGATCGTGAAATGACTTGAGCGCCTGAACAATAGGGGCTACCCCCCTAGATTCTAGGCGGGGGCAGAAATAAAAAAAGTTGGGGGCAGAAATAAAGACATTGGGGGCAGATTTAGTGTCCGCCTAACTTTATTACTATACTCTATATCTTATCTTATCTATAATAGACTACAAACTTATACCTCCAAAAGAATATTTACTCTGCGGCTCTCCAACTTTCTATAGACTTACTATTAATATTTTCCTATCTATCAATATTTTATTCTAATAGTATCTAATCCACCAACAATACTCCATATCATAACGCTACACCGCCACAACAACAACAACCTCTCCAAGAAAAAAACAGAGAAGACAACATAGGAGCTTACACTCGAATCGAATCCAATCTCCCATGAGCTAACAACTACTTATAGCTAAATAGCCCCAGGCCATCGCCATCTCTCTATTCCAAGAAAGAAAAAAAAACAGGTTAGAGAACAACCTTTTCTCACCTCCCATCCGAGTAAGATACAGAATATAAGAGGTTGGAAAATATACAAACATCCCCAATGATGTTAGAGGAGGCAAACAGCAAATCGATCCCTTCCTTTCCGAACCCCATTTCCGATCCCCCTTTCTTTCCCCCCGGCCCCCAAAACAACAACAAAAACGATTAAGCAAGCAAGCAAGCGAGCAGCCAAATCGGCGCAACGCAATGCAATGG
Source organism: Venturia aucupariae (assembly GCA_003693225.1). Taxonomy (NCBI): domain Eukaryota; kingdom Fungi; phylum Ascomycota; class Dothideomycetes; order Venturiales; family Venturiaceae; genus Venturia; species Venturia aucupariae. The sequence continues at coordinate 71,604 of QWZN01000118.1, forward strand.
TATCAAATTTCCCAAATCCCAAACGAAAAAAAACGAAAAACGCCAATCACAAAACAAACAAACAAACCCCCAGTTCAACAAATCCATCCCCCTTCGCAAAAAAATTGAAAATGAAAAAATAATTATATTCGTCCCCCCTCCACCAACGTCCTCCCAATAAGCGACTCAACCCCATCCTCCCCAGTCCTCCTCCGTTCCAAAAACCAGCGGAACGGACCACCATCTTCGTCTCGCTCGCGGACATAGGCAACACTATCGCTTCCACTCCTGGAATGTCCCTTCTGCTGTGCCAAAGTGGGAGAAGCGGGAGACGCGAGTCCGAGAGAAGTAGGTCGTGAGGACGCAGTGAAGACAGGCGCGTGCTCAGAATTAGGATGGACCGTTTGATTCGTTGAGCTTGTCGATGCGGTGGAGGGGGATGTTGGTGAAAGTAAGCGGGGTGAATCTTGATGGGGTTGTATGGCAAGCCCTTCGCTGACGGGTGAAGGTAGATCCCTTATAGGTTCCACCGCGAGACCTGGAGCCTCGGCAGTGAAAACAAGCGGATCGGCACGAATAGTTGGTGAATCATCTTGTCCCTCCTCTTCATGACTAGATGCTTTCTCCGAGTCTTCATTCGAAGCATCCTCCCACTCGTCTTCATACTCGCGGCCTTCCTGAATAATCTCTTCTTGTTGATAGTTCCTATCTTCGAGATAGTCTTCGTAAAAGCCATCTACAGCAGTTTGATCTGGGCTAGTGGGATTCATTTCAGGGACTGCCTGTCGCACGGGTAAGCTCCAGAGCGCTCGAGGATCGACTTTGGCGAAAACAGGCGAGGAGTTCATCGGACTGCTACCTTCGCCACGGCTACTCGTATTGCTGCGTTGACTCCCGCCCCAGGCACCACGGCGAAGTTTCATGAGTGTCTCCATATTCATGTCACTTTCCCAACCTGGACTCATCTGCGCCAGGGCGTTCAGGCTTGGACTTGATGCGGCATTGCGATCGCCATGGTGCAAAGAAATGTAAGAATTCCTAGTAGAGTATTCCGAACGCTCAGTGATGGGTGTGAGATTTGGCTCCCGTGTAGACCTTTGACGCTTGATTTCTCCCCAATTTTTCGGGCCAAAGTAGCCACCATAGACTGCATTACCATCCGCATCAGTGGCAGCGTCCGTAGAGCCAGGTCTAGCATAGAAGCCGAATTCGGTTCCATAGATGCCCTCATCATCATTTTCCAAGGCCTCTGCATTTGCAGCTGCAATAAAAGCGTCGTCCTCCATAGCGGAGTCATAATCGGAGTAATCGAAGTCGCTCGAGTACATGTCTTCACTGTAAGCTCCAGGAAAGAGGAACCCAACAGATTTGCTCCGCACCTCATCGATAACGTCTGGGATATCAGAAGCGCGAGCTGTTGGCGGCGACATCGTTGTCGCCTGACTGAAACGACCATCGTCCGAAATTAAGCCTGGATGCGAAGACGCAATTTCCGCTTCTCCATCGAGAGCCTCGTTCGGGTGCGAGGAGATTTCTGAGGCGCTATTGTCCATGCTCTCATCACGTGTGAAGCGGCCATCGGCAAGAGCTTTAGTCGCTGCTAGAGCTAGGGCGCTTTGGTATTTTGAGATAATGTCCATACTAGCATTTGGATCTGGATGTTCAGGTTCAGGGTCAGGCAGAGCTGGCACTGGCACAGACGGCAGTGACCTCCTCTGGCCAGGCAGCTTTTGAGTACCCTGAGGAACCATGCGCCGTAAGCTTTTGGCAGGGATTGGAGGGGGCACACCAACTGGCGCTCGTTCGTATAAAGGGTGCGATGGGTCGTCCAAAACCGATTCATCGAAATGTTGTGTGTTGTTGGTGTCGGCAAAGTCTGCGTCGTCGAATTCACCGTCATCAAAGTAGAAATTGTCATCCTGGACCGGGATGCTGGCCTTGAGAAGCTCATCATGACCACCACCAAGAGCTGACCCTGATGTTCCTGGTTCTTCTAGAGGTGAAACGACCTCCGGCTCGTCGTCTTGGAAGGAAGGTAGAATGCCCAAGCCCTGCACCTCGCCAGTTGGCATATCGTCGAAGCTCTTGCCACCCAATCCCGTATACTGGACTTCGTTCGTGGGAATACCGTCGAAATTCACATCACCGAGCTCACCTCCAGGCATATCGTCGAGACTCATCCCACCCAGACCACTGTGTTGTACCTTGCCTGGCATATCATCAAAGGTCATATTACCGAGTCCTGCATGTTCCGTCTCGCCACCAGGCATATCGTTCAAACTCATCCCACCAAGTCCCTGATGCTGCATATCATCCTCCTCGTCCTCAACTCCACCAAAATCTCCATCATCAACCGGATTTCCCCGCAAAGCCATTCTCGCCGCCTCCTGAATACTAAGCCCGTTCATTCCCATCATCATTCCATTTCCCGGCATGCTATTCAGCGTCATATTGCCAATACCTCCAGTGATTCCACCGCCTCCATAATCCCAATCCTCGCCGACCATTGGGACGTCATCATCCATGTCATCGTAGTCCATGTCGTCATAGTCCATCTCATCCTCCTCTTCTTCACTTTGATCTTCCTCTGCCTGTCGGTTTTGGTTTGCCAATGCTCTGGCGGCTGCCTTCTCCCTATGCCTTTCCTCCATAATCTTTTCTTGCGCGGCGGAATCCGTGTTCGCGTATTGGAAACTGAACCGTGACGCTCTCGAGTGCATATGCGCGGGGAGCCCGGTAGACTGGAAATCGGACCCTATACTTGATCTGGACCCAAAGCTCGCCCTCGATCCTACTCGTGAGCGTGAAGTTGGAGGCTTTCGCATGGACATGTTCCGCGTGGTGTGGTCAGAATTAGCATTGTCTTTTGGTGGGCCATCCCCTTCTTCTGATAATGGTGATACTGGGTCCTCCATGAGAGGCGAAAGTGGACCGCTCGTAGCCGACAAACCAACGTAGGCTTCTTGTGGTTGAACAGGGGGCGCCAGCATTGGCTGAGGAGGCAGCGACTGAGGTGGTGACGGAGGTGGATCCGCCGGAAGAGGTTTGTAAATCGTCTTTGCTGTTCTCGCAAACGGTGGCAGAAGTGACGGCGGTGAAATCGTCTCACGCTCTAGCGGTGGGACCGAGTTTCGAGCGAGGAAATCTTTGTTCGCAAGGCTCTCGGCATGAATGGCAGAAGCGTTGGGATTCCTGCTCTCATCAGGGTCGTCGTCGAAGTGCTCCTTGAAAACAGGCGTGTGCTGGCTTTGACGCTCGTGACGAACGTGCAAACCGTCATCCCTTCCCTTTCGAAGCTGTTTCGACTCATGGCCTTCTCTCGAGGACAACTCGCGTGACGCCGACATATCGCCCAAACTTGTCATGCTCTGGCTTGAGAAATTGCGTCTCGGTGCACTAAAATCATGAATAACTTTGCCACGGATACTTGGGTCATAACCCTCAGGAAGAGGAGAAACACTCAAATTTCGCGGCGCAGAAACAAGAGATTCCTCGGAAAGATGTTCCAACTCTTGTCCATTCCGCCGCCGCGACAACAAAGACATAGGATTGAGAAGATGAAACATATTTTTACCCTGCCGAGCCGGCGCCTGCTGCAAATTATGATTCGATGACTGCCGCGGTCCTGACTGGTTTCCAAGCTGCAACGGAGGGTTTCTGGAATACGCTTGATGTGCATCACTTGGAAACGGTATTGCTGGAGGCGACACAGCATCAAATTGGCGATATTGATGGCCAGGTCGCGAGAAATTCTCGTCTCCATCTTGCGTGAAAGGCAGAGGCGGGATGACCTCCTGCACCTTCGCACCTCCTACTGGCATAGAGTTTTGCCTCAGATAGGGAAATCGGTCTTTGGGTGGCACCATGGGTGGTGAAGACACCTCGAACGGTCTTCTTGCTGCTTGACTGATAATCTCTTGCGTCCTCTGATACGAACTTTTACGTTCCCGTATCTGCGTATCTTGTATGGAAAGTTGAGATGCACCTGGATCCTCCCTCCAATTCCTCGTAGATGGCTCTCCAGACGTGTGCGGTCTGCTCCTAGCTTGCGGTATCATTTCCTCCGGTATATCGTAATGCGATCTATTCTCTTGCATGGTGAATTGGAATCCTTGTACAGGTCTACCCTCCCACTCGTTTCTTTGATTGTTATCCTCATTGCTCTCTGGTCGCTGCCATCCAGGACTTCTCGCCCTTCTCACTTCCTGGCCATGCTCTTGTCCCTGTACCGCAACCTGCTCTCCACCCGGGATCTTTTCATAAACACTAGCGATTCTCGGTATTGGGGGCAGACTTGGTGGATGGGGGAAAACAGGCGATTCAACAGGCGGAGGCCAGGCATAATGTTCTCTTTGCTGTACCCCAGAACTTCCCCCCTCTTCTCTCCTGCTGAAGAAAAACGGACTCGGACTCGGGCTTTCGGCACTGCCAACACTCTTAACGCTCGTTGCAGAAGAAGGACCATGACTCGACGTAGGTGGCTGCAAGAATCCAGAGGTCTGAAGGGAATGTGGATCAGGAGAGGAAGGCGTTGAGCCTGATCGCTTGTGATGAGGGCGGAGTTTGGAGAACATATCGATTGCTGGAATGTATGCCGTTGTCTATACTCTTTCTCGTCGCCCCGGGCAATTGTGGCCGCTCAAGGGCTCTTTTGATGCGATGCGGGCATGGGGAACTGGGGGAGTATGATATGATTTTGGGTCGGCGGCTCGTACAGTCTACTCGGTGAGATTTGGGATGGGAGGACGAATGCGAAAAAGGCGCCTGAGAGATCCGGGTATTCTGCAACAATTGATAGACTCTTTCTCTTGATATGGCGTTGTGGATTTGGTGGGTGGTACGCGTCTTTGATTGATTGACGACCCGTAGTTCTCGGGATATGTGCTGACTTGACTTCAACTGAACCAGGAGAGATACTGTTTAGCAGCTGAAACCCTTACACCAACAACAAACACAACCCGCTCCTAACAGCGATTTCTATGCCAAAAGCAAATCCCCCAAGCACTAATCTTCCGTTCAATTGACCCCAGACAAGAGTCGGCATGAAGCCACCTGCAATATCCAATGACGGAGGTTGCCCGCAGAATCGGCGAGAGGCTGAGTAACATTAGATTCCTCCCTTGCATCCGAGCAGCAGCCCTTCGAGAAACGTGAAAAGTCCTACTTGCAGACAGCCTGCAGCAGACACGCCAATCGAAACATCCGGCCACGCAAGGACGAGAATAAATACCTACGCTCCAATCAATGGTCGAGAAAGTCGCCCTTCAACCTGCAATCTCGTATCCGGACTCCGAATTGGATATCCTCACTCATCATCACGCTCTTCAACCCCGGGCCCTCTCAATCCTCCGCGAACACGTGCAAACTGGAAAGCAAGGTTTCCTTCTGGCAACTTAACATAGTACATTTGAAAGTTTGAGATCAAGTAGTTCCCCTGACTATCCCAATGTCACAAGATCAATCCTTGTAGCGATCAGATGGATGCAGTGAATCGTGGAGAGAACGTGGCATTTCATAGCAAAACAAAGTAGGAAACCTCGCAATAAAGACCGTGGAAATCAATTCGGACTCAATTGGACTTGATTATTGTCACGACCGAATCTCACATCAACCTCGCCCGTCCTGAGGCTAAACAACAGCGGAATAGCTAGCTAAAAAGAGACCTGGAAGTTACCAGCGCGCCCCAGTCTAATTACAACTTTTCAATTGGTATTCATTGGTTGGTAAGCTGATGGACAAGATCTGAGGGTATTGATTGGCGAATTATCCCTACTGGAGGCCTGTATCTATTGGATGTTGAAACAAGACTGGGGCGCGCTGGTACTACCTAACGTCAAGGACTAACTATATCAAGTGCCAATATCAGACATCCATTCAAAAGTACTACTCATACAACTCTACAACACTCTAAAGGCTAGTTATAATCTCGATCTCCCACGCTCCTCCAAGTAATAGCTAGGTAAATAAACAATATCGCCATAAATAGGAGTATAGAACTACAACCTCGTCCTCATCATTTCTATAAACAGCCCGAAAACGCTTGGACAGGGCGAGTATGGGTATCGAGTAATTATCTAGGAAAAACTCTACTAGTAGCTAGTAGCCAGAAAAATAAAATCTAATTCTATTTCCAATCCCAATCCCAATCCCAATCCCAATCCCAATCCCAATCCCAATCCCAATCCCAGAAACACATAGAGAGAGAGAGGAAGAGAAAGAGAGATAATTTCCACGTCTAAACAGCCCCAACACCAATACAAACCCCAATACCAATACCAGTACCAACCCCAACCTACAAACCCCAACATATAAACCTACAAACCCACTAACAACATTACCCTAAAACCCCACAAAACCAACACCCCCAAAAAAGAGAAAAACAAAGTCCTCCTACAAGAATAATCTAAAAGTCGATTATAAAATCGATATATCCTATCCTATCCTATCGCATCCTATCCTATCCTATCCCATCCTATCCTATCCTATCCTATCCTATCCTATCCTATCCTATCCTATCCTATCCTATCCTATCCTATCTTATCCTATCCTATCCTATCCTATCCTATCCTATCCTATCCTATCCTATCCTATCCTATCCTATCCTATCCTATCCTATCCTATCCTATCCCATCCTATCCTATCCTATCCTATCCTATCCCATCCTATCCCATCCCATCCTATCCCATCCCATCCCCAGAAAAATAAATAGCTAAACAGATAAACAGCCAGACAGACAAATCCCCTACATAAACCAGAACACAACATCTTCAAGATCACTACCCAATAGATCCCCCAAAAATCCAGGATAAAAAAAAAGTCTTTACAACTAAGTATTGTCTATAATAACAATCCATACCCATACCATACCAAACCATACCATACCAAACCACCCCTCTCAATCTTACAAAGAAAGGGGGGGAGAGGGGAGAAAACCCCCGATACCAAGATAAAAAAAACCATAGCCATAGCCATTTTTCTCCTAGCCAAGTCCCATCACAAAATCTCCAATCCACACAAAGAGAGGGGGAAAAAAAAAGAAAAAAGTCAATCACCGGGAGTGGATTAGACAAATCAAACCTCACACCTCCATTCCCCAAACCCCCACAAAAAAGAATAATCCTAATCATATCTTCCCAACACCCTTCCCCGGGATATCAATCTTCGCCATCTCAAGCCTACTACTCCCAGGCGTCTGCAGCATATTACTAAGTCTCAAATTACTACGCTTGAGCTTCGAATGTTTCCTCAGTTTCTTCCGTGCAACCATGACGGGGACGCTCGATTTCGTGACGAGGTAGTTGCTAAACGATCCAAGCAGGACTCCCTTGAGCGCCGAGCGGCCGCGAGATCCAAGGATGACAAGAGTGGGTTCGAGATAATCGATCTGATGAAGCGTCATTAGTGTTATGCTTGCAGATGAGAGAGACATTCGAACGGGGGATAACTCACCACCTCCGTAATCATATGCTTAGGACTCTTGCAATGGAAAACCTCGACGACAACTCTGACTTGCAACTTCGTCTTCCGCAACAACTTGATGCACCTGTCTGTAATCTCCTCGGCCGCAAAATAACGTTCCCTCTCCGCTTTATCCATCTTTTTGACATCTGGCGCATTTAATTCGCCCCTCTCCGCACTCTTCGAACTGCCCACATCTGAGGCGGTCCGATTGCGCGGTTTCTCACCTGGCACTGTCAGTACGTCTTGATAACTGAGTGTGCGCACAATAGCTGCCGCATCTTTCATCGTTGAAGCACCTTCTCCGATCCCAATGGAATTGGCGCCATCGCCGCCAGTCCCAGCTTCTTCGTCCACAGCGTAGACAGCCAGTAAAGTGTCACCGTCGCGTAAGACCGTGCCAATCGTCCATTCGAGTGCATACGCTGCTTCTTCGCTAAGATCGGTCGCGACCAAGTACATTCGTTGTCTCCGCAGACCTTGCTCCGCTTCCTGTTGATATCGTCTGTAATCGCCTCGTAGGATTTGTCGTATACATCGATATGCTGTAGGCGTACTATGAATAGGTGAAAGGGTCAATGTCATTTGCTGGGCTGTATTGATATCAGTCCGCTGCTGTTCTTCGTCGCTGTCCAACGGCGTGTTGACTCCTGAAGACTGGCCTGCGTCGAAGGAGGTGTTCGGGTGTATACTCCCTCTCTTTGCGCTCAGTTTTTGGCCACCCGGGCCCGTCAAAGTGACTGTTGGTTCCACTGGCTCCAGTAGCGATCGAACTTGATATGTTTTCCCTACATGTGTGTTAGCGTTTGAATCACTCATCTGGACAGCGCCCGACTTACGTTCTTCCTCGGCGGCGGCAAGCAAGCTCTTGGGAGTTCTCAGGTCATCAGTAGCTCCCAAAGATTGCTTTCTTGTCCTGCCTCGACCCCGGTGATCAGGGTGCCACTCATCATCATCACTACTACCTAATGATTCCTCTTCTTCGGTAGTCTCCCCAGTAGCGTCTTCACGAATGTCCTTTGTCAATCTCACGCCTCCATCCGGAGCCAATTCCTCCCCTTTCGCAAGGTTGACCCCCTTGCGAGTTGGCAAAGTCGAAAGCGACCCAGAAGATTTCATCAGTGCTGCATCTGATAATCTGCGGTAGGCACTGTTCAAATCAATGACCTGCCCATTATTCGAAACATATTTGCCTGGTCCCGTCATCAAGCTAGACGAATTCGAATTTAACCTGTGCCCTGGACTTTGTGACCGACTTGTGTGTATGCCAGGAGCCGGCGATATCGACTTTGCGCCCTTCATCAACAATGACCCCCTTCTGTCTTCTGGCGAATTGCGCGGGCCGCTATCCAGCGACCCAAAAATGCCAGACATTGCGCCCGATTTCTTCTTTCCTCCTTGTGTGACTCTTTTCGGCATGGCCTGGCTGTCGATGCTGGGCATCATGCCAAATTGATATTTCTCCTCTGGCCTCATTGTTGGACTGGGCAATCCGCGACCTCTGGGTATACCTGGAGGAGAGGAGGAGCCATGCGAAAGCCTGTGAGATCGGGGCCCGCCGAGACCTGGTGTGGGAGGAGGAGAGGTTGTGTCCAGCATACTGCGATAGGTCTGGCCTTGGCTAAATGTTGAACCAGTTGGACTGGTAATGCCAATTGCCAGACTTGCGATTGAAGAGCGCCTTGCCGTAGGCCCAGGACCAACATCTAGCATGCTCCGTACTGGCGATTGTGCAAATCCAGGACTCGCTGCTCTCTGGGAGGCTGTTCTCTCATGCCGCTTGGGTTGTCTTCCCTCCAGAATAGCCATGACCTCGTTCATTTCATCGTTAAGGGCGGATTCGAGCGACATGATGGCGTTTTTGTATACGCTTGCGATAGATGTTGTTGTAAAAGGAAGGAGGAAGGCCAATGAGCAGGTATTTGAGGCCGAAGGTGAATGGAACTAAGTTCCAATAACAGCAGCGATTGCTTGGAGGTGAATGTCCTGGCAATTGAAGCTATTCTTTGAGTTCAACGCGTGGTGAGAGGCGAGTTTTTGCAGCACGTGGGCTGACTGTCAGGCCATGGGTATGAACTGGTGAAGCTCTGGTGTTGTGGTCGTTGGCCGTCTCAGAGACGATGATGAATTGTCAAGCAACCAGCCGATCACTTGTTCAAGCGCAACACGTAACAAGTCGAGAGGGTGATCTGGCGCGGTTTGGATTGTTCCTCGAATCTAGTATGGTAGTGGGCCTAGGAGTGGTACTGGGAGTGCTATGGTACTGCGGTGGGTCCTTTGTGAATCAGGTCTCGTCGTCAACGTATTTCATTTCATCATTGAGGTTGAATTCGAAGTGGGACATGGTATTGCGAAGAGGGAGTCCGGGTCAAAAGCGTTCGGCGATTCAATCTCGGCTTGGCGAAAGCTGGGGATGGAGAGGAAGATGAAGTTTGAAGGAGCCAGGATTTATCAAACAAGCAGCCCCGCTAGAGCACCTGCCAAACCCTCGGAATCGCGCATGCTTGCGTGTTTTGTCGGGGACTACTCACTACTAATTGAAGCCACCTGCACATCGAAAAAACAACCACCTCAACCCATCAGCATAACCCGACGCCCCCCCAAAGAACAGACCTTACACCCCCTTCCCTCCCTCCTACCAAGCACAACCTTCCTACCCGCCAACAACCAAATCACAGCCAACGAGGAACTCCAAACATCCCAAACACCCAAGAAAAAGAGCACAAGCTGCGCCTCCCTCATCGTCTTGGCTGTAGACTTGGCTGCATCCGTAGAGTGGAGTTGGGCTGGGGCAGGGAAAACCCGCTACATAGTTAACATGCTTCAGGTCGGTTGTGCCCGAGAAAAGCAGTAAGGGTGTATCCTGTGGTGTTCAAAGGTGTCGCGCTGGCAGTTGGGTGATAATAATGACAGGCACAAGAGAAATGGTGATTTGAAGGGGAAATTAATACACAGTACTTTATCTACTGATAAGGAAGTTTGGAAATACGGTCCAGTAAAAGAAAAGATGGTCGTGCCAAGTTGGAGAAGAAGCTAGGTCGAGTTGTGCTGGCAATGATACTCGCTAGGAGTAACCCTTCAATTCACGTCCACGCGACCAACCGTTTCTTCAAGCGTGATGAGGTGTTTTTTTCATTTAAATACTCTAGACTCTTTGCGCCCATGTAAAAAAGCTGTCCGCAATTTTACCTTCGTCCAAGTCTGAGCTTCTACCAAATACTGAATGCCCGAGAGCAGAGAAAAGAATTAATCCAAACACTCCATTTTACAATTTTTCCGACCAGAAAGGCAATCAAAACAGCTTGCAAGATCCCTTCTTTCTACACCCAGAACTGACTGTCCGCGATCCTGGCGTGGACACCCGATGTCCAATCCGCATTCGTCGCGCTGAACTCGGACTCGGATCCTACGTTCTCGTGCATGGCCGAGTACAAGTACTGAGCTCCACGTTCAGCAACTTTATCTGCGTAGTAAGCTGGAGTCGCAATGGATACCGCTTTTGTTGCACGGTGGTAGCCGTAGCACATGGCCAGGGTCTGTTACTGGTCAGTCATAGTCTATCAACAAATAGACTTCCCGCAGCTTACCGTCTTCTCTATGTCGGCAGCTTTAAAGCCAATCTCGTTTTTGATGACAACGTAGTGCGCCGGTCGGGCAGTTCCCTGGAGAGCCTTGTGAGGCTGGAGATAGAAGTCCCAAGCCTTATCACCATAACCAGTGATATGACGATCCACCACAGTTCCAGGAATGGTGTTGTACGAGCCCTTCAACGGGTTTCGTGAGTCAACATCTGCGTGCTCTTTGTTGGTGGGATAGAAGCGCGTGTGGTGACGCTTACCAACAATCTATCAAATCATTAGCATGGGGGGAGTTCCGCAATACATGATACACTCACAATAATTGAGGTCTTAGGATGCTTGGCCTGGGCACCATAGAGAAGGTCGAACGCCTTGACGATCGATGGAAATTCCGTATTGAGCACCAGCTTGAACTGACCCTCGGAGACACCATCGCGGTAGATCAACACCTTGGTAGGCAGTTTGCCGCCGTTCTTTTTCCTGAAGACCTCGAGACGACCTTTCATGAGCTCTGTCAAACCCTCCACCATCTCGACGCGGGAGGTTTGAATGCGGACATCAGCCCTCCAGCCCGAGAGATTGGCGTCATAGCTGGAGACGATAGCGGCAATACTTGGAGCCTTGCTTTGACTATCGGGAGAAGGATGTGTAACATCGATGCCGACCACCATCGTATCTTTGTCGATCAATTTGAGATGTTTTTGGTCAACCGACCAGGCCTGTCCTCCAGCTTTGGCGCAAAACTTCAAGGCGAGGTTGCCAACCAGCATCAGATCTGGGCGATTATCCGGCCTGGGGTCAACGGGGATGATCTTGCGGCAATTCTCATCCTTGATCAAGACAGTTTGGATGCCGTACTTAACGTCGCCCATCAATTTGATGAGGGAATACAAAACCTTGTTGTGGGAGGGTATGACAATCAAACACCATGCAACACCCTTGGACGCCATGTCCTTAAACTTGGCATCAAGGGCACCCTTGATCTTGTCCGTATTTTCTTTGGTTGCTGGCCCACCGAGAACCAACATGGGAAGTGGTATCTTCTCACTGTTGATAGCCATCCCGTAGCCTTTCAGCTGCTGTCCAACTGAGGCGAGGCATTGTGGGAAGTTCTGGGTAAGTGGCACTTTCGCGCCCTCCCGAATCTGAAAGCCAGTGAAGATGCCACTAAGTTGAGCGCCCCGATAGAACTGGTGTCCTGAGAGGTTCCATCCACCATCACGCACAGGAGTTGGTCTCTTGAATGAGAGCGTTGGAGCAATAAGAATTCGGCCGGGTACGGTCAGCATCTCGGTCCCCACGGAGAGCCCAAATTTGCCAATATGAGACGCCTGCTCGTCTGAAGTGATCGACATCACTTTTAAGCCGTTACCTTCGATAGATGCTGCGTTGAGGTTCGGGTATCGAGCAGCGAACATGATCATGCTCGCCGTCTCCTCGGAAGACAATGCTCTGCGAGCCGGTTGACCGCCAACCACGTAGCAAAGCTCAGGGGGGATGAGCTGAGGATCACTCCTCGTTCCACAGTTAACCAATGGCATGTTCGCAGCCGATAAGGTCTGGTTGTATTCTGGGAATGGTTAGTTTCAATTCTTCGAGTGGATCAACTGACGTACTCTGCTTGAAGAATTCCTGGACTGTCGTCGTAACCTTCTTGCCAGCTGCATTCTCCCACTCAAATCTGTGTTGCTGACTTGTAGCACCCATCTGAGGTGCTAATCCAAACACGGATTTCACTTTGATGACAGGGACCATTTTCCCGGATTCGTCCTTCTCGGTATTGTATCTGGTCAGCACTTTCAAGCCTTTGATAAAGGAAGAAAGATCTTGCTGGACTCGTCGATTGGAGGCGTCTTTCCTGCCAACAAACTTCGTCATCAGCACATGTAAAAGCCCCGGTTCGTAAAATGCTGCCGCCGCGACGTTCAAGTTAAGTAGAACACGTTGGGGTCCCAATCGGACAGACGAGTAGTAACCGCGTAGCGCAAGGAGACCGGCGCCCATATCCTTTGACTCAACATTGGGGTGACGTCCGAATTGATGCTCAAAGGGGAAATACTTGTTTTGGCCCATTGGAGAAATGTTGTCCTCTACATTGGGGGCTCGCGAGAATACAATATTTAGAGCTTGTCGAACGTCCTCTTTTGGGCCGTAGGCGCCGCCTCCTGAATTGCTCACATACTTGAACAGTTCATTCACGGCATAGGACGTGATGAGCTGGATCTTGAGTGTTCGCTCACGTCTTCTTCTCGCTGCTTGCCGGCCGGCCTCTTCGTTCGCCGATGCAGTAGGGAAAGGTTTTTCGTAACGGTCGTACAGCACGATTTTGAACGTCGCGCGGTCCGACGGACCAAGATCGATCTTCTCATTGGTGTAGATCGTCTTGCCGTAATCCGAAGCGGCGGTTGTCTTCGCGAACAATTGTTTGGCGAGGAACAGCTCAATATAGCGGCGGATCTTTTTACGAGCCAATCCTGCGTCTGGCTCAATGTCGACCTGGTAACGATACAGGATCTGGTTGGCATTTTTCAAGGTGATGCCGAAGTAATTTGTCCGAAGAACCACGGGCTTGCCTTCTGCTCCATAGGCTTGGCGGCGAGGGAGGCCGTCCTCGATCGTGAGTGAGTCAAGGGCATTATTGATGGGGTCTCTGATGACCGCATCCTCAAACTTCGTGATGTTGGGATCCGGTGTCGCGACTGGCTGACCCTCCCTAGAACATGGTTAGGTCTTTGCAAGCGTTGACTGCTGGTGGCATTCCAACAAGGGCCAACAGCAAGCCAGTGTGGTCCAAACTTACTTGTAAATGCCCTTTGGCTCTCCTCCACCACGAGCTCCTCCGCGGAATCCTCCACCGCCTCGGCCTCTGTCAAATCCGCCTCCTCCTCGGCCACCACGATCACCACCACGATCGGGAAATCCTCCCCTGCCTCCGCCCCTGCCTCCTCCCCGGTCTCCGCCGCCGCCACGTCCGCCACGATCGACATATCCACCACGACCGCCTCGATCTCCGCCACGGTCAGCGTACCCACCACGACCGCCTCGGTTTCCAGCACCGCGGCCTCTTCCTCGGTCAGCCATTGAGTCTATGTTCATTATGTTAGTAAAGCAATACTGTGTATTGCAGAGATTCTCCTGCCGGCGAGAAGAGCGAGTGCAGAGCAAAGGAACAGAAAGTCGGGTCAAGAAAGTGGAATGGGTATCGTCTGATAGCAGTCGGCATCGCCACAACCAACGAGATGGCAGCACAATCAAGCTCAGTACAGAAAGCTAGATGGATTGCAGATCTGAAGGATGGAAGGTCGGCTCCGCGTGGGAGGAGAATCGGATCAATGATCTTGTCCGTCCGGGTGTTGAAGTATGCCTAAACCCAGATTTCGAGAGTAGGCTCCCATTGGCAATTGCCAAAGAGTCCAGACAAAAGACAGCAACCGAGGAAGTCATTTGTGTAAAAAGCACAGCAAAAACGGGGAAAAGCAGACATAGGATGGAAGATTGGACTTACAGTGATAATTGGTGCTGTGGACGAGAAGTACTATGTGTATTGGTGAAGAAGTCTTCCAATCCGATATTAGAGACTCTATGTGTATTGGTGAAGAAGTTACTGTCGAAGGAATAGGAGGGGAGGTTGGAGTTTAAAGCCTATATAGACCTTTCAGATGGTAACCCGAGACTTCTTTGACCACTGGAGATCAAGGAAGAACCACAATGGGACGAACGACGCTTTGTGGGCCGCGTCACGGGTGGTTACACAGGTGTTGTTTGATTGTTCAATTGAGATGACAGTGTTGAAGTGATGGGTAACGCATATGTGTGTTGAAGATTGTTGTTGTTGTTGTTGTTGGTGTTGAGCGGAGACGAGATGGCTGGAGCTGGAATAACGGATGGAAGCCTGGGGAAAATTGGAAACCCACAAGTGGCTGATCCCTTCTGCTTCGAGTCGGGGATCCGGGACCGCGTTATAGCATCCGTCGCGCAGTCACGGGTAGACACAATCAAGGATCATTTTACGATAGGAGCTCGGGCTGTCGAGCGAACAATTGCATATTCGGTGCGGGAAGCGGTGAAGCGAATTATTATTCAACATGATACACGCGACGAGGCTGGATTATCTCTACAACTCTTATTATATAGCAGGTACACCTCCACTACTACACAGTACACAGTCCCAATGAAGCATACCCAGTATTAATCACCGTGAGGGACCCGATTTTTTCACGACAACTAGACCTCAAGTAACAAAACATCTCAGAAGACGAAAGAATACCGAATATGCAGCAGCAGGCTCATATCAGTCACACAGCAAGGCAGTCCCCATCACCTTTGCACACCGGTCCCTTCCATTCTGCCTAGGTTGTCCTGTACATTGACGTACATCTATACTGACCGGTCTTTTCTATCCAACTACAATCATCCATTTAAATCAAGCCCCTCACCACTCAACAAAGCCCAATCCAACAAGCGCTTGATGTTCAAATGCTTAGAAGATCTTTTGCCATATCTTTTATGGTGGATGGGTTGATGTTGGTGATGAATTAATTGGTGGGTGGATGATATATGGAGTGGAGTGGAGTGGAGTGGAGTGGAGTGGGTATGTTGATTGTGTCTCTACATACCAATCAGGAAATCAAGGGGAAATTGGCATTCCATTCCATTCCATTCTTTCTCTTCAATTGTTGCTGATGCTTAGTAGCTTTGTAATCCATCCATCACGGTCATAAATGTGACATTTCGATGGCTTCTATAAAAGCTCATAGTTATACAGGTCTATTTTCATGCCTCATGGAGATCAAACATCACCAAAGACGGGACAGACGAGATACAACCACAAATTCATCGCTATACCCCTCCCATCCCCTCCTCAAACCCCTCACTCAACCCCGCAAGATCAACCCTCCCCCTTCCCTTAAAAACCAAAGTCAATAATCCCCACCTGCATCACGCCCCTCCCAACGCCGCACAAAACGCCAAATACCAACTCCGACTCGCCCCACCATCAATCCATCCATAATCGAAATCCTGCTGCGCAAAAAATCTATACGCAGTCTGGGCATCAATGAGCGCGAGGTTGCCGTAGAGGATACCACGCCATCCACCCCAACCTGATCGACGCGGGAGTGGGAGAAGTAGGTGGACCATTCTTCGGCGACTGTGCATGTGGAGGTGGTTAGTACGAGTGTATGAGTTCTGGGTGAGAGCATAGGAAGGAAGGTAGGGGACTTACCAAAAGTAGACGTCCTGATTAGTGCCGAACACGGATTCAAAGGAATCATATGGATTCCCTGGATGAATTCTGGGTTCATACCGAAATACGTCGCGTGATCGATTTTGTTTTCGAAGGTTATTCCCGTCACTTTGTTACCCTTTATTTGCTCTGGTTGTGTCGTGTTACTCTCTTCCATCAAGAAGTAGGTTTGGAATACTCTTTTCTGGATCGCTAACATTAAATTGCCCCTTGCTTCCAGATTTGAATCGTGGATGGTATTTCCCCACATCTTCAGAGCATAAGAAGCAAACGAGTCTTCGGAAGTCGATTCCTCATCCTTTCCGTCGCCGGATTCGAAGAGGCCTTTTGCCCAGGAGTGGCCGTGGTACCAGTCAAAGGAGCGGGAGAAGGGGAACTCGGCGTCATTGACTGGGTTGGCGAAATCGCGGACGAGCATTTGCACCCAGTTTTTGTTCTTTCCTCCGTTTTCTTGAAGCCAGTTGGGATCGACCATGCCGATGACGGAGGCGGCGTAGACAAAGTATCCATAGTGGAAGTGATGGTCGTTGTAGTATCCATTTCCAAAGTCTGCGCCTGCATCCTTCAAGCCAGCGGTGGAAACGACGCCGCGCCAGCCTTTTTCGTAGACTAGGGGATTGATTTGCTTGTTTTCTACAAAGACGGCGAAACATTCTTTTAGCTTTCCCAGGACTTTATCTGTCAATTCTGGTGGAGCCGGGACAAGAGAGTGGAGGACGTAAAGCATCATTGCGAATTTGCCTAGGCCTTTGCCGCTGAAGTACATGCTATTGAGACAACATTGACCTTTGAAGTCTTGATCTGCTTCTGTTTGGGCGGCGGAGAGAATGGCAGATGTAGCTTGCGGGGACAGACTGGTGATGGAACCTTTTTGGGGTGTCCAAGGGGCGAAAGACATGTTCGTGGGAAGGGGTTCGGAGAGATGCCATGAATCTGCTTGGACTGCTGTGGCGAGACCTTTTGTGGTGGTTTGAAGTCGCAAGGGCGTCACAGAGCCCGCGGTGTCGCGGGTGAAGGACGCAACATGGTGTGGGAGTGCATACCTGAATAGTGAGAAGAAAGAAGTAGAAAGGTTTTAAGAACTTACATGATCAGCGGGTTTGGAAGACCTGCTTTCTCCCAGGTGAGGTTGTAGTTCCCTTGTTCACCATCTACGTTTCCATTGATTGTGCAAGAGACAGCGTAAGCACCAGCGCTTCGATCATAAACATCCTCAGGAGAACCATGAGGTAGCTTCGCAACTTGAATGGTGCCTGTGAAGCCCGCCCGGCCTTTTATCTCGTGATTGCTGGTCTTATCGAGAGTCTCCATTCCTTGTGCATTTGGAGAAGTGAGGTAGAGCAACCAAGCCTTTCCGTCCTCAAGAATGATTCTAAACTTGCTTGTGGCGCCATTGTTCAGCTGTCCTGCTGGTTGTAAATCTCGGAAGAAAACCGAAGACTGGATAAGAGGAGTACAGTCTTTGTAAACGCCCGTCACAAAACCCATTCCTTGTAGAAGAGGAAAAGTGACGACTGGGTTCGCTCCGTGATTTGGTGAAAAGTTGGCGTTCACGCTGAAAGATTGCAGAGAATCGCTCGTGAGAACTGTTTGGTCTCCCAGCTCGACAGCGGATAGTAGTATCGATTGTATACCTATATTGCCATCAGCTCCCTGACTTCTCAAAATTCAACTTCTTTGCTTACCAACAGGGTTGATATAATATTGACTTGCGCCAGACGGTGTCGCGGGTCCAAAAGCGAGCTGTTCTCGATCAATATGAGAGATGGAAAGTCCCCAACTTTTAGCATTTCCTCCGCCTTTGGACCAGCACACAGAATAAGGATGAGTCCACACTGAGCAACCTTGATTACCAAGTATAAAGTTGGCATAGAAAGTGCTGGTCTGAAGAGGAACATCTGGACATGGACCTATTGGATGACATCCAGGGTCGTCAATTTGTCCATTTCGAGAGCGTATGGAATCTCGTGGAGCAGGATGATCGGCACAGTGATCGATAGGAATACCGTTGTTGGCTATCGGTGCGAAGATGTCATCTGAGCTGTTGTTTCTTGCTTGCGTTGGCTGTGGTTGTGATTGTTGATAATAGCTTTGTTGCTGAGGCGGGCTATAGTTTGGTGATTGATATTGATTCGACGATGATTGATATTGGTTCGGAGGTTGATGTTGATTTGGAGGCAGATTTGGAGGCAGCGATGACTGATGTTGACCCTGATCTTGGGCTTGATTTTGACCGTAATATTGTCCCTGACCCTGATACTGGTTCTGACCCTGATACTGACTCCCACCTTGATATCCCAGAAACTGATTCGGCGCCTGATACTGACTCGGCGGCGCCTCTCCCTGATAATACTGCTGACCTACATTCTGCTGATCCGAGTTCTGTTGACCTTGATAATACTGCTGACCCTGACCCTGATCTTGCGGTGAATGAAATTGATTCTGTTGATTCTGCTGACCGGGATATTGTCCGCCGGTTTGCTGGTTACTCTGTTGATTATTTTGCTGATGACGCACTTCTTGCACAGCTTTGAATGCGGCCTCAGCGTATTTGAGGAAAGGCTGTAGATGATTTAGTAAATGGTGACCGGGATGGAGAGCTAGATGATGAGCGTAGGGTGCGAAGATAGATTCTGCAGAGGATGAGGATGAGGGTGTTCTTACCATGATGAAGGAAGGTGTGTTTATACCACCGACTTGGATTTTTATCTACGGTGTACCATTGCAGCAGTCAATGCAAACTGATACAAAGACGATCTTGATAGAGTTCTTGTAATGAACGCGAAAAGCGTTGTTGTTGTTGCGTTGTCGCGATGAATGCCGTCGAACTTAAAGTATGACAAATGGGAAAGTCACATAATTTATGCAATACATAACTTGGTTTTACACAAGCACGAATCTGGAATTTCATATGGCAATAGAAATGCTTGAGATTCTCTACTGAAACCGATTTATACCATTGGCTTGTCCATTGGCTTGATGATGCTGCCCGCCTTGACAAGAACCCTCGGCTTCGTACTCTCCTGAAACACTTCCTTGACATTCCACTCATTGCCAATCGGCATGCGAATACTCCTCTCATACTCTGCCCTGGTTGTGAATGGAAAGGGCAACGTCGTGGCTAGATACCCCACATTCTTCTTCACCCTCTTCTGATTGATAATGACATGCTTCAACTTCTTGTCCTTTCTGTCATCAGCTTTTATACCCTCGACCTTGCGTAACCAGCGACCTGTGTTGCGTTTCCTGTCACGCGCGCTGACACCTTCGCCGACCCAGGCGCCCCAGCCGGGGAGGGTATCGTCGACGATCTTGTCCTCTTCGTCAAGGACTGTAGCTTTCTTCTCGTCTTCGAAGGCTTCCTCCACGTCGTCTCCAGCGAAAGCTCGGCGAAGAATTTCGGCTTGGTTTACAAGGCCCGAGTCTGTGGCAGGAAGCACCTCGTCTTCCTCTTCTCCTTCTGACGGCTCGTTATCGTATTGCACCGTCACCCAACCGTCTGAGTCTGGTTGCGAGTGCTTTTCACCAGGGAGGAGCTCAGGCCCTGATTTGGGTGGCTGTCTATCCAGGACTCCGGAGGCCTTGCCTGGTTTCTTGACTTCTCCTTTTTGTTTCGGCCTGGACAGTTCTTGCGGCGCATACTGCTTCGATATGGCTGTCGTGTTACGAGGGAGCTTGTATTTTGCTTCTACGGCAGAGATGGTTGGATCAATGGCATTGCTGATAATTTGCTGTCGTTCTTCGTCATCCGAGCCAAAAGCCTCCTCGAATTCGTTCTGCACAATAGAGACAGGGACAGGTATACTGGCTTTCGTAGGTCCAAACAATTGGCGGCCAATGGTCGTTTCTTCCTCGACCTCCTCGGACTCCTCACCAGCCAACTCTCTTCGCATGCGCGCAATATCATCTTTGTTTTGGGCGGTCCGTCGCGCTTCCGCCTCTTTCATGAACTTCATTTGGTGAAGTCCAGAGCCAGAATCCTCAAGTTCGGGACCGTCGAGTTTGCTCAATTTGCGCTGAAGTCTGCGAAATTCTTCAGTCTCGTCATCGACTTCAGAATCATCCTCGCTATCCTCGCTGCTAGAAACACCATCGTCTCCACTATTGTCCTCGTCTCGAACTTCCTTGCCCTCGATTCTTCGTCTCAATTCTTCGTTCCGACGGGCCATTTCGCTGACTCCACTCTTTGCATCGTCATCCCAGACTGAGCGTCCGCTCTTCTTCATCGCCTTTGCCCACTTGCTATCGCGATGTTTAGCACCCATGCGCTCCTCTGCTCGCTTGCGATCAGCTGTCTCTCGCTCCTCTTCGTCCATCTCTTCTTCTCCGCCCTCAGCAAATGCGTCATGCTCCAACGCAGCAAGCTTCTCGCGTTCTTTGCGATGTACGCGACGATAAGATTTACTCTTGATCTTCTTAATACGTTTCGCTCGAATCTCCTCGCGGAACATGAGATCTCTAGCCTTTCGGAGCTCAGCTCGTCGTGCCTGTACTTCCTCTATGGGCATTTTGTTGGTCTTCAATTCCTCAAAGCCAAGAATGCGCTCCTCTTCCTCGTTCTGGTTGCCGGTTATCAACCCACTTTCTTGCATAATACTTTGAATAGCGCTTTCGAGATCGTTCATGGGAGATGTTTGACTGGTGGGAAGTAGGTGTTTGGATCCGAAAGGTTTGGTAGTTTCAGGGTCGACGAGTGGGAATGAGAGATGTTCTGCCTGTCGGTTTTGTTGGACGGTATCATTCCATCGGTCGAGAGTCTTCTTGGTTTGCTCATTGGCAGCGATGCGATCTAGTTTGTCCTTCTGTCGTTTTGGAAGACTGGCTGCAAGTTTTGGGTCTTTCTTAGGTTGCTTAGGAATGTTGCCGACTTGCTTAGATATCGCCTTAAGCTGCGGATCCGATGTAGATGCTAGAATGTCCTTGATATCAAACTTTTCAGAACTGACCAACCCTGATGTTGACGGCGCCCGAGCTTCATGAGGATCTTTTTCGCGAAGCCTTGATTTCTCCTCCTTGGACCTTGGTTGTAAGTTCGAGACGAGGTCTTGCAATCGCGAAAGTTTGTCCTCGTCATCTTCGTCCTCCTCCAGATCCGAGATGGAGGACTCAGAAGAGGCTTCGTCTCCGCTGTCGTCGTCATTCTGGTCGGAAAATGCTTCGTTGTCGTTGTCCTGTTCTTCTTCATCGCTGGGTTGGTACTGGTCCAACATTGTGGCCAAATCAATAGCATCTTCCCCGAGATCGTCACCGTCCTCGTCCGTCTCTTCCACTTCATTTTCTTCCTCATCCAAGTCCACGTCTCCGTCAAGATCCCTCTTCAGCGCTACCTTTTTCTTCAGTGCCTTCTTCTTTCCCTTGCCACCGGAGCTGCCTCGAAATGTGAAGCCAGAGAACTTCTCCTCGTCACTGCTTCCGAACGCCTCGTCTGAATCCAAACTCTCATCATCGTCATCATCCACAACACCCATCTTCCACCTGTTGCCCTCGCTATCACTCCCCTCACTCAGGTCCAACTCATCGTACCGACCCTTCGGCGCTTTCTTATTACTTCTTGACGGGCCTTCTTCTTCGTCCTCCTCATCCTCAGAGTCTTCCTCTACTCGAGCTTTCTTGCGCCGAGGTTGGTCATCTTCAGCGGCTTCACCAAGTCGATTGCGGCGAAGTTTATGGGTTTCCGGGTTCTGGATGGATGCGATTGAGAAGGCGTTAAGAGTTCTCTTTTTAGATTTGTTCTTTTTCGCAGGGCCCTTGGTCTTGGGCTCGGAGAGCGAGGATCTAGATATTCGTGGCGGCATCTTGTTTTTGGTGTTCTGCTCAATCCTGCTCAGTCTACAAATCGCCAGAATATTTCTTCCATAGATTCAGGGTCCAGCTTTTTCTACGGACTCTAAAATTCACGGAACCATCATTCTGGTGCGTATTTCTCAGGCCGGCTAAATCATTCATGTCGACCTCCGAGATTCACAACTTCGATCCCAGGAATCTCAATTGAACCTTACAGCCAGACCATCAAAATGTTCCAGCCCACGCCCCCGTTAGGTCGCGCCCTCCGGCGCTTAGCCCTCACAACCAAACAAGGTCCAAAAGATTACTACAAAGGAAACGGCTCAGGCTCAATGGGTGTACACACAAAATTCGGGAGATACATAATCATTTTCAAGAAAGTCAGAACCTACGTGCCCCCGAACTATGATAACGAGAATCTGAGAGAGGTGGCTTTCTTCACTTCTTAGGGATTGGTGGTAAGCTAATTTGAGTGTAGTTGACTCCCTTTGTGTCAGCCCGGATACCAAGACCTACGAGAGAACGACTCATTGATGCGGCGACTGGGGAGCTGATCAAGGATCCCAAGATTGGAGGAAGGTTGTTTTTGAGGAAGTGGAAGAGTGTTAATAGGATCAAATAAGAGAATGACGAAGAGGGGAGTGCTGAAGAGGGAGGGGGCACGGAAAAGAGCGTCGAGGGTGCGAGAAATCAGGACCTGTTCAACCACGATAAGAGTAGGCTTTGGCATGTATGATACTGTACAACATGAACGGCCGGGGTGAACAAGATTAGCTTTTGCGGCATTGCATGGAATTCTAAAGATCAGTATTATCCATATCGATGGGATTATGAGAGGGAGGAAAGACTCGCACGCCTGCAATGGTAGGGGCTGGATCGTACCAATGGAGCAGACCGAGCGACACCACCTGCCATGTACGGTCACGAAATGCGAAAGCTATACTGGTCAAGCTGCTCTCCACGTCGAAGCATCCGTAGTCCGGTACTCCACTACCACTACTCCTAAATCGTCATGGTGTTCACAACCGAAACATCCTTCCTTCCCACGTCTCAGAAAGGAGTCCAACATTTAATTCAATATTACCAGCCTGGAGACCTGGTGGATCAGGGGTTCCATAACTGGATAAATCGCCGTTGGCATATAAGGACTTGGAATTGCACAGCCGGACGAGTAACTCAGCACTGAAAGCGAATAGACAACCTTACAATGGCTTATACTTTAGCTCATTGCTACATTTCAGCGCTAGGCTATGCTAATCGTGCTGATATCGAGCTGGGACAACATACAGTGCCTCAATGGCCTACTTTGAGTATATGCCAGGCATCTAGACTGTATCGAAATAGACCATATGATGTAGCCTTTGCGACCAGCCCCTCTACCCCATCAAATTAAAGGAATGTAGAACCCACCACCTCCCAGTATCACTGTTCTCACTCGCAGCATCAACAGAACCACTCTACAGTGGTCCGGTAATCAATACGATAACATCGCCATTCTATATTTTCGAACGAGTCGACTGGACCTTAAAAATCTTTCTACAAGACAACCATCCTGCTACCAGCTCAAAAGCAGTGGCTTTCAAATTCTGATGGCCGAACAATCGCTGGCAAGAAGACGGCCAAGTTTGCATGATAGGATCTTATCCGACTTGATCGTCGCACAAGATATTGGGATCAGATGAACGAGGTTTCAATGACAAGCCGACTTAACAGACGAACGAATGAGCTAACTTACTGGATCGAGATGTGCGGCGATTTGTTCCATCACCGGCTCCTGCAGGGGACTGTTGCAGGTGAGGCCCATTATAGGAAAAAGGTAAGGAATTGATATTGGCTTGACAGAAAAATGGTATCTCATCTGATACCAGATCCGGGAGCACAGTATTTTTGATCGCACGTCATGCATTGCTTTTCAGGGTTGGCTGCAAATATGCGAAAACTTTGGTTATCAATTCTTTGGGATATGGACTGAATTGCTAGGCAGCTCTGGTTGAGGAGGTTGTGATGCGCTGTTCAAGCGCATGACCTTTTTAGGAAAGACAGTCCGCAGGAAAGTTCGCAGCTACCATGCTATGATTCACTGACAGATCGGATCTGGGAATGTAACCAAGATCCGCTGGCAAACCCGATATCCATGTCGGACGACAGTTTGCTCGACGCCCTGTGACGAAGAAGATCGAGCTGAATAACGAACGTAAAACAACCCATCCCTTTTCTACATAAGCTCTTAGAGACCCTGATCTTATAGACCAAACACCCACAGCCTAAATTAGCGCATCTTCATAAACCCACAATCTCACCATGACCAGCCATTTCTTCACCCCGGAAAACCAGTCCTTTGACGAAACCGAGATTCCCCCCTCGCCCGACCCTGCGGCCAAAAATCCCTTCGTTTACAAAGATGCCACGGAATCTGATCGGGGGGAGCTCTATTGGTACGATTTATGCAACAAAGATAGGTCATGGGGTCAATGCATAGTTGCGAAGCTGATCGAGGAACGAAATGCCCATGAAAAGACCAAGAAGCAGCTCCAGGTTGTGGAGAAAGAACGAGATCGTTTGAAGATGTATCATCGCGATATAACGGACGACAAAATGGTTATGAGGGGCATGATGGATTGTCATAGAGTTTGATTGAGGGGAATGTTGGCTGTTTGGGTTGAGGATTGGATGGACTGAAGTAATGGTATGGGACGATGGGACGATAGAAAGTGAGTTTGAGAGAATACCATGTAGTGTATTAGAGAAAACGATTGAGAGCTATCCCCATGCTTTGCGTTTAGAGGTTCGAGAGAGGCACCAACATTTATATTTGAATTGGTGTACATCTTCTTCGTATCATAGCAAATCGTTCAGGACCTTCCGGCAGAAATGGTATCCATCCGTCTGCTATCGATTGTCAGCGAGAGCCATGCTCAAGCAAAAGTTCTTCGAAAATAAAAATGGTGAAACTGATAATGTTGGTGAATTGTATCTGTAGAAATGTGAAAGTCAGGTAAGGACCTGCAAGTAAGGCTCGGGAAGACCTCGGCTAAGAGGTAAATCATGACTCGCGCAGGGAGTTGGAATTTTTATCTTGCAAAAATTGGAAGACGTCAACTCTCCTCTCCTTCATCACCTCATCCTCTCATGGCCTTTGAAAGATTTCAGATGATATCGCCCATGTCGTTTATTCTACCGCTGACCGAGTCCGCCACAGATGGGAAGGGCAACGATGTCGGCGTGAGCAATTGCAAGCTGCGTCAGCCTTGACCATGTCCGTCCACCGGCTTAACTCCACTTTCTCACAGCCCACAGAGCGTACAAATATAGTCAAATTGTTCCCTCCTTTCGCCACCAACCAGCCAACTATCCCCCGTGGCGCAATTGGCTAGCGCGTTCGACTGTTACTCCATGAGGCATCGAGAGGTTGGTGGTTCGAGCCCACCCGGAGGAGATTGCTTGCGACATGTGCGCTCCACTCTCTTTTTGCTCTTTCTGAGAGCTGGCGAGCCTGTATGGAGGTAGTATCCAATACGGCCCTATTACCAAGTTATCTTTCGGATTATAACTTTGGTTTTTGCTCTTCTTCGAGCAATCGAAGTAAAATTCGTTCGTACCGTCCTCTGACAGAATATGTTCGTAGTCAGCTAATATCATGACCGATGCATTTCTTGGCTGGCTTGTTTGTCTAATCGAACCTATAAGATCCTGATAAGATGGCAGCATGTTTGCCAGATTCTTGTAACGACTCAGTCCCTGGGCAAACATCCTTTATTGCAGTATTTGAACTGCATGACAAGCATCTACTTCCTCACAAATCGCATCCAGCAAAACAAGAATTCACAGTACACTGTCAATTAAAATATCTCTAACCATGGCCTTTCAAAGAACTGACTACGGAGTCGGGCCCCAGAAAGCTATATTCGACCTCGAAAACGAGATCCAAGCACTGCAAATCGAAAACACCGACCTCTATCACGACAACAGACAGCTACTGAGCGACAAGGAAAATCTTCAAAATGAGCTCGCAGAAGTTCGAGAGCAAGCTAAGGCTATGCAAAGGGAATACGAGGCTGTACTAGCGCAACATCATGGCTTTTCTAATAGGTGGCCATGAGAATGGGGAAGGGATTTTAAAATGCGGAGGTCAGGAATAGTTAAGGAAGGAAATGGTAGCACTTGACCTTCTTATTTGAGTGCAATGCAACCTCTTTGTAAAGTGGATATAAGAATGGACAGAAAGGTGATGCATGGTTTTTCTTTGGTTTGAAAAGATCAAGTAGTTTGGAGGCGTTATACATCTTTTTAGTCGTATCCTTCTCCTCGTTTGTCGAGCCTAATTTGTTGCTAGAAAAATGCCCTAGATCTAACAACGTCTTCTCAGGGTCAGCAAACGGACTCGATTGAGAAGAGTATCAGGTATGAAACACCACAAACCCAATCGTAGACTTCTTTCGCTACAGCGCACATCACAACCCTACAACTTCTTCGAGATGGTATACAACCACCCCCATGACGACATGCCCCAAAGACATTAGCAAAACGAAGACGAATACGAAGAACATCTCTACCTCAAACTATCGTAACAGCTAGAATCAACGAGCTTGAAAAACGACTACGAAATGCCACTGCAGACATGGTTAGCATAGAAGAACGATACGAAGCAAGAATTAAAGTATTGGAGACCGAACTTGACAGCGCCAATACCAAATTTTGAGACCTTCACGTAGATCTTGATATAGTAATGAAAAACTCGTATCCATGACAACTCTTCAGCAGTAAGCAGCGCAGGCAAAATGCAAAGAGTAACAGCTTAAGTTAATATCTCAGCAAGGACTAAGGAAATGGATACATCCGCACTGGTAGCAAACCATATCAAGCTCACGTATATAACCCGTTAACAAGTATTGCCACGATCTTCGCCTTCTGGCTCCAATATCGCGCATACCACTTAACCCAAGGATCCGAAAGACCAGTCTGCAAAAATCGCTCAGAGCAAAGCAAAAGCAGTTCAAAATGCATTACCAGAGAAGAACAAAGGTAAGCAGGAAGGAGGAGAAAAGAACCAGCTAGAGGTCAAGGAGGAAGCCGATGGCGAAGAATTAACAATAAACGGTAGGAGTTACGACTTTTGCAACCGAGGTTTGAAGGGTACGGAAATTTGATAGCGGATCGTAGAATTTCCAAACGAAATTCCAGGTTTAGCAATGAACTTGATGATATGCTGTTGGTATCCCTGAGTTTATCGCTACCATTCTCAGGTAAGTCTCAGAATGTTTGGTGGACGTGGGGCGATGGGATCTAGATATGTAAGTATTCTAGTAAGTTTTGATTTCAAATCTTGGAAGATGTTCACAAGTTCGCCTTCACATCTACTCAAGCATGATCAAGTTTGCCATCGCATCTTCACATTGATTGAATAGATGAACTTACCGAACGTAATACTTTCCAATCTCACTATACTTTCAAGCAGTACTAAAGCCCCCACCCACCATCTCCAAGAAAATCTTTCATCATCATCATTATCATCATCATCATCATCATCATCATCATCATCATCATCATCATCACCCTTAAAAGACCCCCAAAATTGTCCACCATGAATTCGTCTCGCAGCAATATACCCTATAACAATTACAACCATCCCCTTGCCCAAGAGCGAGTTCGAGATCTGCAAATACAATTAGAAGCTGTCATTAACAGTATCCGGGAATTGAGAAGCCAGTTGGCTACAAAGGATGCAGAGGCACAAGCTATAAGTGAGGAACTCAGACGCTGGATAATGCTGGCACGTCTATTCAGTGGTGAGAGGCCGTTGTAGCGCGCGTACTTCGTACAATTGGTACTGCTGGTTGATTAGGTGTGGCTGGGCTGTATAGGTAAAGGAATTCTTATTCGCCGTTCTTGTATGAGTTGTTTTGTTAGTATAACTCTTTCCCCATGCTATGGATTCTCTTGAATACCTTCTAATGTCTGTGCCTATTCACCCCTTATTTGCCAGCCCCCCAGAGTCGTCAATTTCGTGGTAGTTGAAGAAGAAGGGCAAGGATTGACCAATTCGCCCCGGGCTTGGTTGGCACAATTCGATAGGAACCGATAGTTCTCCTCCTTCCAGGCCGGATAAGGAGAAGTAGCCCAGAGAGGAACTACTAGGCAGGTTTGTTTGCCTTAAATTTGAGGAGACCTTACAAGGTTCAATTAGGCTCCTTGAGAAGGTCAAAATTCACCTCGCAGAAACTGCCTTTTCGCGTTTTCTTTCACCCAAAGTAGCGATTTCGACATGGAGTTTGTCAACGCCGATTATACATACTTTAGGCGACAGGAGGAAACATGGAAGTAATCATCGGAGCATCACACCCTAAACTTCTCCTCCTCCCACCCTCTCACCCCCAACTATCCCCCAAGACCCAACTCTTCACAAAACCATCCACCAAAACCACACCCACAGTCCCTCCACCACACTCAACGCCGTAACCAGCACAATCAACCCCACAATCGGAACAACAAAGTACCAGAACCTCGTTCTCATCCCCGCAAGTTTACTCCCATTCTCTCTAACCCCTTTTTTTTTCTTTTGCCTCAATCGTCCACTCTTCTTCTTCTTTATCTCCTTCACTTTCCCATTTCCTTTCCCGGTTTCATCTTCGCCAACTTCATTGTTCTCAACTTCGCTTTTCCGAGTCTTTGATGTACGTCTTGTGAAGAATTTCTTCATATCTGTCTTTCTTCGCAGAATTATTAGAAGTTGCGGGTGGAGAAGTCTATCAACGAATTAAAGAGTATAGGTTTGCTTTACCTTTTGCCATCATCACCTGTGGTTACTTAGGTGGTGTGACAATGAGGTGTCATCATTATCATGCGAATCTCTGTTTGCTACAAATCACCAGGGTGTGAAATCATCAGCCCCACAAAGCGAATTGTCAGTTGCGCAAATCAAAAGAGAAAAGAACGCAAGAAATTCATCAATGCCCATACTGGTTTTCATAGACTGACCTCAATTACCAAGGCCGCGCTTTCCAAATCACCATAATTATAAAGAATGCGAGTGATATCTTCCT
This sequence comes from Venturia aucupariae, assembly GCA_003693225.1. Lineage (NCBI taxonomy): Eukaryota > Fungi > Ascomycota > Dothideomycetes > Venturiales > Venturiaceae > Venturia > Venturia aucupariae. Next base: position 100,688 of record QWZN01000118.1, read on the forward strand.
CAATACGTAAATCATTGCCATTTGTGGTCTACCATGATACAGTATGACCGCATACCGCCTCGACCAATTATACAGCTGATTAAATCTTCGTAATCTCTGGGAAAGATAACGGCACCCTCAAGAGGTATGATACATATACGAAGCCAATGATCACTGTGAGCCGCGAAGTAGAGGAGAAGTCCGTTTTGGTGGTGAAGATCGAACAAAGCGTGCTCTCCCGCAAATTCGAAGACGATTGACTTGCCTGGACAAGCTCCATCATGACTGATGTCGAATTCGAGTCCGAAGCCAAATCCTCGGTGTCAGGAATCGAAATCAGATTCTACGTCGGCCATGACGTGGTTTGTTGAGGTAATAAAAGACTTGTGGCTCCGGCTGTCTCACTTTCTCTCTCTCGAGTTTCTTTTGCATATAAGGTGGTCCGATCGTTGATGTGAATGGTAAGCCTCTCATTGAATTGAGAGTTGCAATCCGGCTTAGTGTTCTGCAAAGATTGAGGAATCGTACCGCGGTCTGCATCGTACGCTATGCGAGGACGCCTGAAGCACGACCTGAGCCTTGGTTTGTCGTAAAAGGGGCGTAGAGGAGCCCGAACTGACCGAGCAGAAGGTACTCTTCATCTCTGTGAGAACTCAACGACCGTCGTCCAGCTGGTATCGTATGGTGCAAAGGATTACAATCGAGAAGTGTGCGGCTCGAGTCGGCTCCCGAAACTTCGGCGAGCTAGGCGATGCTATGGGCAGACTTTATAATTCCCGTGTCAAGGCGCCACTCGTGAGCGAAGCTCAAGCACCAATTTGGTGGTTTGACCCCCAAAGCATAGGAGCTAGTTCCAACCGCTCCTCTCCTGTGATTTTAGACGAGGTTTTCGTTTGAGTTCCAGGATACTATAGCGCCGAACAGATTTGGCCTTCAATTTTGGGTTCCAGACTGAATGTCATCTCAAAGTTGTTGAGTCGAGATCGACATCAAAAGATTCTGGGAGACCTTGAACGTTACATCAAAAATCCAGGTCTTTCTCCATGTCACCGCAGCGGTAATAAGGCCCTGCGATAATGTCCTCATTTTCCATTACCCAGTCACAACTTACTCTCTTTTGTCGGGTCCAAAGCTCCACTCATGAAGTAATTCTCTTCTTTCTCCGCGCCTTCAGGACCGAACATGACATACTCCCTTCCGCCTCTTGTCGTCCACCACGCGACGCAAATGCCGCTCCTTTCTGGATCCATTTCTCCACCGATAAGAACGTCCCAAAGCCTTTTTCTGCAAACATTTTGCATTGATGATTCGGGAACGAGTAGGACAAGTTCAGCAGCAAGTGGTAACCATTCTTCTAACAGATCAAGAGGGAGGAAAGGCAGGGCATCTAGGAGGGTCAAAACCAGTACAGCTTGTTCAGAAAAAGTGGGCTCATTATCCGTGATCGCAATACCCTGTGGCGGTAATTTGGGCGGCAAGGGTGCAATTGGGGCGTTGAGAGCGCGGTATCGGACTAGTTCCAAGAGAGTAGCAGGAAGATCTGGCTGCGTTGCTGATAGTGGCGATGGCGGGGCAGTGACTCGCAACAGAGTTTTGAATGCAAGGCGAAATTGTCTAGGGGAGAGGTTGTCTGGAAACACCCTGAAGAGGGCGTCGATGTAGAATGGCAGGTGTCTGGCAGCCAGAACAGAACTTTGAGGTGCCGAAAAGACAGAGAGCATGACACTGTGAGCTGCCTCAAATATTGGTAGAAGGTTGTCACTCCCTCCGGCAGCAAGATAGGGCACTGCGGCTGCGACAAGAAGCTCCTCGTTCGTTTCTGCTGACAAGACCAAGCTGAAATGTTCGGCTGTATTGAGGAAATATAGATCCAGACATCGGTCCAATGGGGATTCTGGGATATAGCCAGGATTCAAAGGACGTATTTCCTTGAGGAATGTATCTGCCTGAATTGGATAGTTGCCGAGGATGTCGATAGCAGTCAGATACACAAACGTGTATTGTGAAAAGCTGTCTGTCCCGAGGCGTGATGATATAAAGTAGAGATTGCGAAGTGCGTGCAACACTGAGCAGACCATCACAGGCGCGACCGCGTCGGCAGCAAGGACTCCATCGTTCAGCAGTCGTCCTACAGCTCCGCGGAGGACAATGACGAGTGCAAATAAAGAAGCTTTGAGCAGTTTCCATAACGTAGGAACTGTTTTTGTCATCGTTTCTTCAGAGAACCTTTGTACTTCAACATGTGCGTCAATCATTGAGAGTCTGCTCTGACGCCACTGATTGATGAGAGACCTTGTAAAGCCAGCGAGATCTTCCACCATTGTTTGTACTACCCAGGAATCCGTAACATTCTCGACAGCGTGTGAGATAAGACGCGATAGAGGTCCTAGAGATGTCACTAGAGGTCTGGCCAGTATCCTGTCGACTTGGAAGTAGGATTGTGATCTCATAGGCCAGTGCAGTTGATTGTTTTTGCCTACGGATATGTCCAGATCGATGGCTCCCAAGAAGTATGCCGATTGCAGGCCTTCATTCGAGAAGAATGCGCTTCCAATCAGGACCGGTAGGAGAAGGTTGTAATCCAACTGAGTCCTTTCGTAATGCGACAACAATGGAAAGCTGTGGTTCAGTGCCAGGGCAACACACTGTGCACCCAGCTCATCGCCATGCCTCGCCTCATCCAAAGCCAAATTCGTAGCTTGAACAAAGGCATGTTCAATAATGGCTCTCATGGAAGTTGACAGCCTCTCCTCGTCGACGGGTCCAAATCCAACAAGCAATCCTCCTAGCACCATCACATGCTTCCATCTTTGTGATCGCTCGTCTGCGCCTTTGATTACAGCTCTTGCCCACGACTCCCTTGGCACAATCTCTTCTTCCTGCTGTGTGGGAAATTGTTGGACATAGTCCTTGTGTTTTCGTAGCTCCGCTTCATCCTCTTTCTTGAGAATGGCGCGAGTGGCCGAGTGGAAGACTCCCATCATGCTCAGACATGTTCGCACACCTTCTGGTCGCTCCCATATTGCCGGCGCAATGAGTAGCTGTGCGGTGAGGAGTGTGATATTGAGGGGATTATGTAGGGTCGTCAGGAGAGAAGCAGCAGTTCCCAGGAGTCTAGGTGGTTATCAGTCTTGGTATGGGTTAATCGCATGTGTTGAGGTACTACCTGGGAGTATCCTGCTGGGCCGTGTGTGTCTGCAGCGACCGTAGGAGAGTCGACAGCAACCTGTCGGTAGGCATGTCTATGAAGAAGTTGTTGATCACATTGACAATGTACTGCTAGTATCTAACTACCGGTTGGCGATGCATGGGATAGACCTCGGCGACTGTAACATAAGGGGCTACCCACTGCAATTACGAATAGCCCCAGCCCCCTTCACCACCACCAGCACCGACCAAACCACCGCCTCAAACATCACCGAACACGTCTCTCAATCATCTTGAAATGTCGTAGCAATGGCTTCGATCTTGCGCTCCCTGACTCCAGTCAATCCAGCACCCCGTGATTACGTCGTACCGCCATTTCCTGCCCTTTACTGGCCATTTCCCTTGCGTTCAGGGCAAGCAAGCTACCTTTATCATGCCACAGACATCTGGCGCTTCACGGTCTTATGGACTCTCCTTTTCTTTGGTGCCGTTCACTTGAGCGTTGCCGGCTATGCTATGATCATTGGCAGGAAGAACTGGAAAGTCATATGGATTGTGCCCGTCGTTTATGTTGTTATTGGCGGCACGGAGGCTGTCATTGCGGGCAGTATCGTGGGTGGACTGTGAGTTGGCTTCCTTCAACTATCTGTTCTCCAGGAACATCATGCTGCTATTTGTGTCCACAAATTTGACGAGCAAAAGCCATCTACAAAGAAACACGTGCTGACTATTTGTAATAGAATTGGAGGTGTCTACAATGCTGGATACTTCAGAATGTCTACCTGGATACCCTTTGTTTGGGCTTTGATCAATACTTTGGTCCTGATCCTGTCTTCATTCGCCATTCAAGGAGGACTTTAAAGCACTACACAGATCGATTTTGGTAGCAGCAGAGACACAGACGTCTTCGGCCCTTGATCGGCAAGCCCATCCAGCAAAAAAAAGGATCCAATAGCGACCACATGGAGCTGTCTGTTGTTTTTCTCGGATTTCAAGCAACATCAATACACTAAGCCATACGAACGAGTTAACCTCGTGAGTTATATCTCTTGGTTCCTGACACCAATGCAAAATATATTGATGGCGACAGGAGCCCTATATCACATGGAATGCTGAAGGCAGTCTAGTGATGCCAAACACATTTACGGACTTGGCTAGCCTGATAAAGCTCGTCAGCCGCGATGTCAGATTTTGGACTGTCGCGCTTGTATTCTTAGCATCTAGCGATTGTTGTTAGAGGGAGTTTCATTCCCTGTGGAACGCAACGAAAGTCTGTATACAGCTTGAGAGATCTTCAAACACCGCATACCTATGTCCCTCCCTTGTCAGCAACATCTTCACATCTTCTTCACTGCTAATGTTCCACTATCACGGCTCCACCTTCACACGCCATAGACCATGACGATAACCAACAACAAACCGATCCTTTCAGTATGATAGCTTCGCCCCGGGCCGCCACTGTCTTGATGGAAAAGATCACATAGTTGGCGATAGACGTGGCAATGGTCCACTACACTATCATCCGCGTATCCTTTCCGCAAAAAGACGTCTTTTATGAAGGAGATATGCACGCAAAAATTTCCGCTGCCATTTCAAGACATCTTGTGAAAGACATGAACTGAGCACATGGTATGGAATTTCGTATCAATTTGCGTCAGTTGACTTCAAAGGCTACCCGAAAGAATTGGTCTATGCGACGCATTGTGAGTTCGGCGAATCAAATGAACGCAGCAACTGCGTGTTTCATGCTCCATCGGGCATGCAATTGCCATCGTCCAAGGTTCCCGGGCCGTTTGATACCGATGTTGGAAATGCTGGTTCAGATTCTTTCCTAACTTCCGGGTCTATTCAAGCTTCAAGGACCATCCTTCGCAGACAGCGCCACGTTTGTACCTCAATGGTGGCTGGTGATGCCCAGCAACATCGCGCTGCAAATCCCTCGATCGGCTGTGCAAACCACAGATGGGCGAACAAGATGGGGGATGGGGAAGAACTTCGTATTTTGTGTAACATGATGACATCTAAACGATGAAATCTCGTAAAGGTGGTACACGAAGGAAGCAATGGGCACCGTTTTCTGTCACGAAAGCGACTATCTTCTATAGTATTGTGGTTCAGCTTTCGAAAGACTCACAAACCCCTCCGTTGAATTCCCATCAATAAGTACTTTTCCGCGCTCCTTTCATTCAATCTCAGTCCCCCACTCCTCATGGAGCAGCCAACCAAGGTTACCTAAACGAAACCACTAACCATTTGTTCTACGTCCGAAATAACCATACAAACGTGCCGACAATCGAGAAGGACCAAGGATGAAACTACCACCTTGGCTTTCATAATAGATACCGCTAGATAGGCATCTCCTTCACTCAAATGCTGAATGGGCTGAAGAGCGCTTTCGGTACCGTCCAGATGGCGGTACGAAATACCGTCTTGGCGACCGTCTTGACCAATAACCAAGTCACTGTCCAAATCACCAGTTCCAACGCCGTTCGGAGACATGTCCAGATTATCTTTCCGAGTATTCTGCTAACGGTCATCCTACTGATTTTATCCTGCTCGCTTTGGATTGCTGGACCCTGGGTTGAGGAAAGTTAGGGAAGTTGTTGATGTGCTTTGGGTCGTGGGATTGGGGATGGTAGATACAGTGGGACCGACATCTTGGAGCTATTTATATTATGGACAAGGTTGTGAAGGAGGAAGGTTGTTGACCAGAAAGCGTGAGAAGAAAGAGACGAGTACAAAGGCGAGACGTTTGCCATTTTGTCGACGGTGTTTAATTAAATTATAGGAACATCTCTCGAAGGGAAGCCTTGAAGCTTCCTGAGGCTAAATCTTTCGACCTGCGGTTATGCATCGTCTAGATCGCAACCTTCTCACCCCAAATCTGCTTCTCAACTGCAGATACGATCAAAGGTTTGCACTTCCTGGAGCTCGACCGGTTGAAACTCGGTATCAATTTCACAAGTTCAACACCAACTTCGAGATTTTCATTTTGGACTTTATCATGACTAAACCTCGAGATTTGTTTGACGATCCCCCGTGCCCAACTCAGCTACATGAAAAAGAAATAGATCCATCTCTACTTCACTCCTAATTCTAGTCCAATCCAAACCGTATCACCGCTGCCGTCAACAACGACATTATCCCTAGAAGCTTGACTGCAGCGGTGGTGTCATCTTCATCTAAGTAAGCACCTCTTAGGAAACCACACCATAGGATTGGTAACACGAAGACGTGGCGTGTTCGTTCTTTTCGGGTACTGTGGACAGGCGACGGTGTGGACGGGGTTAAGGAGGCTTTATCTTTTGTTTAATTCTGGCCTTCTTGAGGGTGGTCTTTTGTGGGAGCCTGTTCCTTTATGGGCACCTGTTCCTCTGTCGAAGCCTGTTCCTCTGGGGAAGCTTGTTTCTCGGTGGGAGCTTGTTTCCCAGTGGGAGCTTGTTTCTCATTGTGAGCTTGGTCTTGAGGAACTTTAAGGTTTGTTCTACACACAGGTATCACCATGGTCTGACGAAGATCCTTCTCCACATCTTCTTCATTTACGGTGTCTTGGGGTTACCATGAGTTTGTGCGATAGCCGCGGGCAATCGACTAGCTTCCAGTGTTGGAAATCTTGATAGAGGCTTAAAAGTGAGAAGAGTGCTTGTTGAGAATGAGATGGCACGAGAGGGTTATCTAAGCTCGTTATGTAAGGCTCAGAGAAGAAAGAAAGCTGGGCACGAAGTTTGGTATTGTGGACTTGATAGATCAAAAAGGTATAGTTAGTGTTTGTCCGCCGTTGGATGTGGTATGTTGCCGATTCTTTTTCTGCGTTCGGGTGATTGAGCTTTTAATGAGCAGTTTCTTATATCGAGGTCAGTTTCGATGAATTTCTGGCAGTCGTGGTAGTTCGCCAGAGATATATCAGCATCGATCTTAACTTTGAAACGGTCGAATAGCTCAATCTGTTCACACGATCTAAGGGAGGAACGTTTGCTAAGGCACCGCAAACTTCCCTTTTTTCCTTCCTCGCCAGTCCGCCAGCCTCCAAACTTCTTTCCATAAATGATCTCAAAGCATACACACCCGCATCATGCTTTCCTTCTCTCTAGGCGTCATCAAAACAAGTCTCTCCCAAATCATTTCTTTCTACAACACATAACAGCAACTCATCACAACCACCAAATCACACTTAATCTCCGCCATACTTCCTTCAAAATGTCCATATTCAACAACAACAACAATCCACAAAACTGTCTCAGCGAGCAGCAATACCCTTCAAATCAAGAAAGAGCCCTCCACGCCGCCGCTACCGAAGAGGAAGACGTTCCACCAATGACCAATCAAGAACCCATCGTTGCCTTTCAATTTTTACATGTTGACGGCGAACCAATGCCCTGTACAATCGCCTGGAGAGCCACCTACGCCTTTCTCGGCGCTACGGGAGTAGCTCACCATTATGGCCAGGATACTTTGGTCAAAGTACTTGGGGTCTTATCTTTGGTTTTTTGGGCTGTGGCGCTGAGGTTAGAGAAGATGCATAGATATAAATTTGGAATGCGAGGGTTGGGTTGGGTGAGGCGGGCGTGAGTGTGAATGTGAGGTTCTGGGCTACATTGTTTGGATTTGGGGTTGGAATTGGCGTTGGATTCAGGAATGTGGAGTGATTCAGGTCGGGGTGTTTTTTTCGGTCTCTTGGAAACAATGGAATGAGTATTGGTTTTGATTTAGCCCTTTTTCTCAGTTGCTCAGAAACTGATCGCAATACTCTCTCCTGCCGATTGCTCGAATTTGGATTACCAGGAATTCATCCGGATTAGATTCGAAAGAGGCAACTCCAAAAAAAGATTGGAGTCCTTGACGAAGCAGATCTCAGCAGAGTAATGAGTCGACCATGTCGCCCTTGTATTGACTGAAGTTTGTATAACAAGGAGGCCTAGGAATGAAATGCTTGTCTTATCAAACTCACCTACTTTACCATCCGCAAACTCGTTAGGCCCAAATAGCAAAGCCGTCTAGAAGCCTATGTTAGCCTGACTTTTCCTATAACAAGTGATTTCTCCATATCTAATGGTTAGATAAAAAAAAAAAGAGAGCTCTTCACGACCATGAAACGTCAACACCCCTCAAATCAGCAACGTCATCAACGTCAAGTACCAAACAAGAAATTAAACCGAAAGATCCTAGGTTGCGCATGTACCTTCATGGCCATTGGTTTACTCTTGCAAGTTACGCGTTATTATGGAATCGGAGGATATATGGTTGTGGGCGCTTTACTCTATTTGATTGCCTATGTCGTGGCTAAATCGAGGGTTGGATCGGATGTGGTTCTCAGGTTTTAGCTAGGATGGACATGTCATCCGTAGCTCATGGCTCAGTTTTGTGGCAAATTTAGCTCTTTCAATTTCGAGATCGGTCTAGAAGTTGATATTTCGTTAGTTGTGTTCAAATGTAGAGCCCATGGCGCGATTTCCATCTTGAATCTTGGGAGACACGGGCAACATCGAGTCGGCAAGAGGTTTGGCCTAACGTGAGAATAATCAAACGCAGATTTTCTCTGAGTTTCCCATGCTCTTTGACGCTAAGAACTGCCTGAAGAATGCTCTAGTTCGTATCGCAAACAACTCACGCTCATAAATGTTTTACCTTGCCTGATGATTAGACTCCTTATAATCACGCATTCTATTCAACAAGCACCTTCATCATTCCTTGCCATGAGTCACAATAAATAGTTACGAATATAACTAGAGCCACATCCCACCTTGATCGAGAGGAGGAAAAGTCTATGCCACGCCTGCCTTGGGAGCTGGGGTTATTGTGGTGAAGGCCCGCTCTTTTGGGTTTTGTGGTAGTATGGCTGATTGGATTGGCGTGGTTATGGCGGTGTTAGGAGTGAATAGGATACATCTAGGGCAGGCGAGAGATGAGGACGCGGAAGGCTCCAATTTTGTAAGGCGAGAAAAGAACTCGACATATACCCAGAACTATTCCGATGGTGATGAATTTCAAGCACAAGATATTCTGAGATCGCCAGAATTTTGTCGATCTGAATCTTAAGCTGAGGTTGTTGAAAGGAAATGGTCGCTTGAGTCTCGAGATAGTCGAAAGGGTACTTTGATTGTGGTTTGCATGTTAGAGACCGCTCGGAAGCTTTTATGGCGCCATGGGTCTACCCATTCGCTGTTTCGATCACAGAAGCTCAATTGTGGACAGCACTTCTGCATTAGTCGAACGTTTAACACAGTTCATTAGCACAAACACTAACTCCCTCACTCCCCAAACCCGCCATTCTCACCCAATTCGCCAGAAAGACACCCGAAACAGCCAACATCTTCCAGCTGAGACCAAACATCAGCAACACTGCGACGAAAAATCAGGAGATGAGTATAACGTGTAGGATGGGAGCGATTTTATCAAGGAGGCCGGTTAAATTTTAGTGCTTGGTATTTCTCTCGTTGTGTATGATTTGCTGAACTTGCAGTAGATATTCCACGTCGTTGAGTCCCGTGAAATGATGTCGACCACCTTCTGCTTTACGGAGATTTTTTCTTCTGCGAGATCTGGCGCGCCTTACCCTCGTCGTGATGGGTGATTGGACTGTGGAGCGATCGAAATTGAAGGGGCTCGATTGTTGGTGGTGGACATAATTGGTGATTGGATGGTGTGGTTGCGGATGTTGGTTTACGCGTCTGCTTTTTGAGTTGGCAATTCAGAGCCCATCTACCGGCATGCTTGGCATAGCTCATAGTGCCTCTAGATTGAGATCGATATCGATAGATTTCTAGCAATGTGGCGTTGAAGATTGACCAGTAATGTCTCGATAGCAATCCAGAGTGGAGAGACTGCTACTAGATAGACGGTCGAATCTACAACTACCATCCAATTTCGTGAAATAAATCAAGAATCCAGTAATCCCATGAAGTAGGTAGGGCCGCCATACGTTTCTCACGCATATACCAAGGCCGTAATCACCACTGCAACTAGTACACTTGTTCTTCCAAATCTCTGGTGGATCATGCTTAGAAGCGGGGCCGCTACCGAGACTATTCTTAGGCTCTGGACACCGTAGTACTTGTGAGTGATGACGAATACGAGCAGCAGTCCAAGTAACTTCTCAAATCGGACGATGGCTGACAAGTTCGCCTCGGTATTCTGCTCTCCTAGTGGAACGTCTTCCTCCTTCTCCGTGACGTTCTGCTCGGGTGTTGTTGAATCGTCTTCATCATTTGAGACCTCCATGCTCAGCTCTTCAACCGTAATGTCCTGCTCGATAGTCGCGATTTCGATGTTGTGCTCGTAAGTTGCGATTTTCTCCTCTAGCACGGCAACTTCCTGCTGCTCAACATTCTGCTCAATTATTGCGATATTCCGCTTGATCTTCAAGACTCGTAGTTCTTGCTCGCTTGCCACAATCTTCTGCTCAAGCGCTGCGACTTTCCGTTCTTTGTGGGCGATGCTGAGCCGGATTGAAGCTTGGTATGGAAATCGTTGGTTTGCTTCTGCTCGGCGAAGTGTCTTCGAACGAGACGTTCTGGTGGCGTGTCTGGTCATAGAGTCTGGAGCGGAAATTGATGTGGATGTAGAATGGAAGGGAGAGATCGAGTAGAAGCGCTTTGCATGTAGCCAGTGTCCGTGTAAAATTGTGTGATTGCGTTTACCCAAATGCCTTGGTAGTCGAGTCTCTGATAATTAAGTGTTAGCATGGAAGTATTCAAGTGGACATAGCAATACCATACCTGTCAACAACAAACCAATTCTCAACACGGATAATGACGTTGACGGGGGCAAATATTTTCCACTCCAGTCTCTTCCTCTTTCGCCCAGTCAGGAACCTAGGAACCATAGAAGGCATTATGGCACAAAGAGCATCGTACTCCGTTAACACTCAGATTTACACCATGCGGGAAAACACCACATCGACCAGCAAGCGCACCAAACAAAGCGAAGGCAACAATATCTCCACGCACAGTAGAGCCTACAGGACCAAACTCAGAGCTATGGCGACGGAGTGATACTGGCATCTGTGGCAGAAGATATGCGAAAGCGTAACTAAGAACGAGTAGACCTCTTCAACTATTTAGTACAACGCGGGCCATCTCCGGCAACGCAATTAGAGTTGGAACAACAATCTCATCATGTTGAGTTCCAAATCCGTCTCTACAAGGAGTTCGTTACACCTTGGCCATGTGTGTTGTTTTTCAATTGATATCGCTCTTTGTAGGACAGAGGACGATGGATATCAACGTGGCTAGCAACCCGATGACATCATTGTCTGGGAGGCTCTAGGTACCGGTCGAGACGGCGCTTGTCAGAGGCCTCGAATTTTTAATACTGGGCATGGAATTCGCGAACGATTGATCTTCTGAGTAAGGGACTGGAAAATGTTAGCTCTAAAAGGTGCCAACAGGCTGAAACCATCGTTTCCTGGCCAGACACCAGAGAATTAGCCAAGCGCAGCGTGTCCCAGCAGCTGAAAATCTGATTATGAAGAAGGAACCTCGGAAGTTCTATGAGGACTTTGCTGGTGGGAAATAACACACTCTCTGCCCCGATCAAAAATGTGTAGCACCATTAGTAGCCTATTGGCGCAGTGACATCCCATCCCTCTGCAATGAGCGGAGAACCGGCAGGATCCATGAAATTTTTCCCCTCGGCCTCGTCACCATACAGCTACCACTTGAACCAAGCGCTTGCAGCAGATCCGAATTTGCCGCCATTAGTCTCGCCATAAGTTGCCATGTGGCCGACAGGAAGGTTGATCTTGGTGCGCTTGATTTTGGTTGGAAGTTCGAGAAAATCGCGTTCGCCCTGTGGATCATCTTAGTAGTCTTGTTACAGGGCCTTCGAACATGTCCCTTACATTTGTATAAGCAATATCAGTAGGCCCGCCAAGGAAGAATCCGACAGGAGCGTGCAGCTTGTCAAAATGCTTCTTGTTTACTTCGTTGACCAGACCACTGTTGAATATAGCAGTAGCATTGATATGTGGATCGAGAGATGCGGTGTATGCTTGGATTGCGCCGCAAGATTGGCCGGCGACAGCAATTCGTGTCTTATCCATGTGGGGATGTTCTTTTGTACCAGCAACCTTGTAGACCCAGTCTATGGCATCCGGAAGATCTGTGCCTTTGCTAAAGTTGAAAATACTGCTTGCTGTTGGGGCTCCATTCGCCACGATCTGCACAGAGAATGAGCATTCGCGGGCCAAAGTCAGGACAGGACTCATACTTACATAAAATCCGTGGGAAGCGATCTCATTCAGGAAATTCGAGAACCATCCACCCCAACCAGCGCAAGCTCCATTGCCCCAGATGATGACTGGTATGAGTTGGTTGGTGAGATTCTCCTGTGGAGTGTAGAGCGTATGTAAATCTAGTCCTGGAGCAGCAGCAGAGTTCGACTTGAACTTGCCCGAAAGCCGGAAGAAAGTGCTCTTCAATACTCCCACAGTAACTACGTGATGGCGAACATCAGGGAGCATCAAGTCGCGATCCCCTGACGACTCGGCTCATCAGTGTCCAATCGTCCATGCCGCTTGATGGCTCCCAGGTTCCTCGATCGCTACGACAGATCGTCCCGATGGTGGTGTTGGGGAGCCCAAACCTTTCGTCAAGTCCGTGTAAAGCAGAGCAGATGCAACCATATCTCTGCTTCGTTAACTCCTTCCCACCTTACCGCCTCTTGAAGAACTGACGTTGCGCAGATGTAATTCATATCCTCTTTATCATAACCCGAATATGCGGTTAGAGCAAGCAATTGAATGAGCCTAGAAGGCAACATCTTGAAAATGAGATCTGGGAGAAGGGTACGCAGTATCGAAGAGGTATACAGCACAGTATTTCCAGACATGACTCAGTCGCGCAGATCTGCCCACGGACATCTATATCGTACTCGAAGGAGCCTGGTCACAACAAATCCCAGTATATAAAAAGGTCAGTACCACAGTAAAGCAGCCATCGCAACGCAAAAGAAAGTGAGAAGAAATCCAGCTTACACCAAGAAAAAAAAAAGTACAAACAGAGATGGTGGCGGAAGAGCAGCCGAGGTACGAAGCGGAGGAGCGGGGAGTTTTTCTCTTCGCCACTAGCATGCTCCGAGATACTTCGAAGGGTTGATCAATAATTGCGAGTGAGATGGGCTAAGAGAACATGCGGAAGATGGATTTGGAGAAAAGGAAAGAGAAGGGCAGCTGAATGTTGTCAAGGGGTTAGCGTAAGTGCCTGGGATGCTGCCTAAGGCGACACTTGCACCCGACCTCTTCGAAGGGAGACGAGTCCGATATCAATCCAGAAACTAGCACCTCCACTCTGCTTGATCAGATTGTGTCCTCGTAGATTCTCCTGAGTTGGGATTTTCAACGGGCGATCTATCTACCTATTCTCTCAATTGCCGTGTTCTAACACATATTAACGTCGTCCTCGCAGCTCGAGCTCTTCACCTATCCGATTTTGTCGTATCGCCTTTATCTTTTATTTACCTCCTATTTCTCTTGTCCTCGCAGAAGTGAAAAGCTCATTATGTTCCACAAAAGTCCGCTTCCTCTACTCACTCATTCCATTATATCTCCTCTCCAGCTCTCTTCCCCACTTTTGTCTCAAATTTCCAGCATAAGTCTACCTCCAACACCCAATCCTCAGACCGCAGAAGTAGCCGTTGTGATGGCAACTACGATCTCAAGATCCGCCGTAGTCACTGTCGTAAATCGAATGAGAATGGAATTACACCTACTCATAGCAGGAAGAGCTGAAATATCCTCAGGTGCACTTTTAACCTGCACGACAGCCAACCTGAAACGTCGCGCCAACCGCACATCCACAAAGAGTCTAATATCAGATCAATAACTGCTGATAAAACAGACAGACTTGGTAACCAATCCACTTCTCAACAAAAGTCTCGCTATTCAACGTGTAGAACAAGCCAGCGCTCACAGCTGCAATGGCGCCACTGATGACCATGAAAGGGGCAGAGTGACCCTTATTTATCAAAGCACGCTATCCTGTGAAGACCATTTCATTCGTCAATTATTTAGGGTGGCGAAGAATACTGACCTTGGGTAGCTGATGGTTAGTAGAAGGTCCCCGATGTGTTAGGGCGAAAGGATGAGAGATCCCTTGCAACCAAGGGCGAACACGATAACGAGGAGTTCATGCTTTCACTTTGGGAAGTGGGAGGTAACGGATGCCTCAGAAGATCAGTTCGAGAATTTTAGTACAGTTCAGTATTCTTTTCATATGATTGTTGCGTGGTGTCATGCTACGTGAGCTTTTGCTACTAGGGAATGAGAAAGGGAGAGAACTTGAATCAGAGAATTCTATCCGCAGCATACTCATGGAAGTGCAAACCACCAATTCATAAATATTTGCTTGTACATGTTATAAGCTCGATTCGCTTGCCTAGCGTAGCGCAAATTGTAGACTTTGTGGAGGTCTTGCTTCAATACGCCCCATCTCCCTTCATTTCTTTCGTAATCACAGACAACCTTTGCCCAGTCACCTTCTCAAACTGATCAACCTGCATGACAAATGTGCCTCTTCCACCAGTTAAACTCCTCAAATGTTTCAGGTATCCGACCATCTCGCGCAGAGGAACCCTGGCTGTGATATGGCGAAGCGCATTCTGACTGATACTTGGGCTGTCCCCATCGTATCCAGAAGAAAATGGATCTGGAGGCGCGTACACCCTCTTCGTATCAATAATTAACTGCTCATCCTCTGAAAGTGGAGAAGTGGGGGTCGAATGCTGGTCTCCGTCGAGTGAAATGATATGGCCACCACGAGCGGACGAGAGATCGTGAACGACGCCGCCGAGGTCGTTCTCGTTAATGCTGATTGTGACAAGCATGACCGGCTCCATTAGCGCAAAGGCTGAAGCCTCTGCCGAGTCTCGGATTGTACCGTTGACAGCCTCGCGCGCCGCCAGAGATAAAGCTGCGGGAGTAGTGTCTTTGGTTATCTGCTGCCTCGGGTCCACATATAATGTAATGTGCGTTGAATACAAGGGAAATCCGTACGTAGGCCCACGAGCAAGCGCTGCCATAACACCAGACTTGAGAGATGAAACGAGAGTTGAGAAGTCAATCTGTGCGGGCAGCGACACATCGTCAGAGGTAAGAGCGTGCCCCTCGTCAGTCAAGGACGGATGAAGAATGGTGAGATGATTGTTGTCCGGCAACGAGATTTCTTGGGCATGTTCCAGTGTGTAATTTGAAATCGTATTGGTGTTCAAAGGCCCAATGGAGGCGGTACTTGCAGCTTGAGCAGGCTTTCCACCCATCTCTTTGTCAAAATTGTAGGCATACTTCTTCCCGCTCGCCTCGACAGATTCTCGATAATTGATCTCGATCTTTCCGATTCGTGCCTTGGCTTTGAAGTCCTGAATTAGACGATCCCGCGCAATCTCGAGATGTAATTCTCCCATTCCTGCCAGATGGGTCTGGCCACTTTCTTGATCGATAGAAACATTAAGGCTTGGATCTTCACGCAGAAGTATCTGCAAAGTGTCTCTGATCTGCTTCTCCTCCGAACGACTTTCAGGCTCTACACTAGTGAAGAAGACAGGTGGAGGCACTGCGATCGGACGCAGTTGTAGAGTATTCAACGGAGCAGGAGGACCATTCTTGGGGTTGACGCCAGGATAGGAGATCAAGGTATCGCCAGTACGAGCGTACTTTAGCCCAACTATCACACCGATCTGACCAGCATCAATGGAATCGATGTTCGCTGCTTCATTGGCGAACATGCGAAGCATAGCTGGAGCTCGTTCGGTGATACCCAGACTGGTATTGAAAAGCTGCGCTCCTTTCGCTAGTGATCCAGAGTACACGCGTACGTAGACGAGCACGCCACGCTTCGCGTCGTTGACAACTTTGAAGGCAAGCGCACAACCGTGTAGATTGCCAACATTGGCGGTAAGTTTGGCTGGAGTTTTCTTTTTGGCGTCTACCTTGCTGTCCAATTTGGTGAGCGCAACATCGCCACTTAGCAGTGTCGAGATTGTGCTAGTGATGCCGCCGATCCGGATTTCAGGATCAGGTCGTTCATGAGGTGATGGCAGAAGCTCGTCCACGGCATCCATGAGAGGCTGGACTCCAATATTCCGAAAGCTGGCCCCAGCGAAGACTGGTGCAAGACGTTGTGGGGTCTGTAAAGTGCATCGCCGTAGCGAAGCAACTAGGTCGCTCTCAGGAATGGCCAGGTGGTTTTCGTCGTGCTCGAGGAAAAGCTCAACCATTTCGTCGTCATGTTCGCTGAGAAGCTCGACCAGCGCAACTCGAGCGTCTTTCAGCTCATTAGCCATGCCCGGATCACTTTCAGCCAATCGGTCGACATTGGCGACTTCAATTGACTTTCCATCACTGCCCTCCTTCCACAAGAGAGCTCGAAGACCTACTACATCTCCTACGCCACACAGCTTTCTGTCACCAGCTCTCCACCACGGAATCTGGCACAAAGCAGGCCAGACATGAAGTCGAGACCCAATTTCCTTGACGGTTCTATGGAACGCCGCACCTTCTCGGTCGAGTTTATTGACGAATATAATGCGCGGAATCTTGTAGTGGTTTGCTTGTACCCAGACCTTTTCGGTTTGAGCCTCAACGCCAGCTACTCCATCCAAGATGCACACAGCCCCATCTAGGATTCTCAATGAGCGCAAGACCTCAAAAGTAAAATCGGCGTGTCCTGGAGTGTCGATGAGGTTGATACTGTGGCAGATGGCCGACCGTCGTGATTCCGTCTCCACCGATATCTTTTCCGTCCTCTTCAATTGTTCTGGTGAGACAGGAGGCCAGCTGAATGACACGGCTGCGGATTGAATGGTGATGCCACGAGCCTTTTCAGCAGGCAGGAAATCGGTCACAGTAGATCCTTCATCCACATCTCCGATTCTTCTGGTTTGGCCACTGTAGTAGAGCATCCGCTCCGTGGTGGTCGTCTTTCCAGCATCGATGTGGGCAATGATTCCAATGTTTCTTGTTCGTGATAATGCTTCATGGTCTGATAGTAGGGCAAATTGTTTGGTGGACGCTGAAAAGCATCGTGTTCCTGTCCATCGTTGGACGTAAAAGCGGGAAGCAGATGAAGCCGCCCATCTCAACATCCCATTGAATCCGAAGTGAATGATGGTTGGTAGTTGGAGTTGTTGCTGTGGGAAAGTGTTTTTGATATCTGATGCATCTCCATCGCTCCCGCAGTGAAGCTCCTTCGCTTCCAGCACAGCCGAAAAAGGAATCCCAAGCACTTCCGTACGTCAGCTTCCATTTCCCCGTAGCCTACCAGGCCAAAACCGAATCAATAACTCAACATTGAAACAATCACACTTCAACACATCTCCTCCAATTGCACCCGTCGTTATGGACTATTCCCAGGTTGCCGCAGAGGACCATACCGGCGGTTCGCCGTGGGCAACCTCACCTCAGCACAATCGAACTACCTTTGGCCTGCCTTCAGATAATGACGAGCCCACTTCTCCGCCGCTCCAAAGCTCTCGCTACGATGACTCGATAGAAGGAAGACAATACGATGGCGACGACAATGGTCCTTTTGGCGCTCACCAGGAGACTCACAACGGCCAAGGTAGCAGTGTTCAGCATTCACATGAACAACCACAACGACAGCAACCTCCGTCTCAGCCCCAACCGCAACAGCATCCAGCAAGCCAGAGCCGCTATAAGGGAAGGAACCCTAAGACACCTCAGTTCAAGCTTTCCGCAAAGGTCACTGGACTGGAGCGCACCGGGCGCAAAGACCCAATTATAAGATTTGATGTTGCGGTATGTCAAGTCATCATGTTATGATTACAACTGTGTACTAAGTCTGCCATTATCATCAGACCAATCTCCCTCGATTTCGAACCACCCAATTTCGCGACGTCCGCCGTACCCATGCCGAGTTCGTCAAGCTCGCTGAACACCTGATCTCTGCCTGTCCGGAGGCACTTGTACCCGCTGTGCCCTCAGCAATCACAGCAGCTGGAGCTGGAACAGACGAAGATGAAGATCGAGTCAAGACAAATATTCAGAGGTGGCTCAATGTTGTTTGTGGGAACGAGGTGTTGATGCGAGATGAAGAGATGGTTTTCTTTGTGGAGAGTGATTTTGGTTACAGTCCCGTTGTGCGAAGGAAGCAGCCTGCCACCGGCGTTCGAAGGAAGGTCTTGAAGCAGTTTGCACCTCCTCCGGACGAGACGGTAGAATTGGCAGAAGCAAGACCCATGGTCAAGATGTTCTATTTGGAAACTATGAGCGCTGCGCAGAAAGTGGATAAATTGGTGAAAGCACGAAAAGGTACACCGCGTGGATCCCAGGTTGGATCGAGAAACTAACGAATGCATATAGCACTTGGTTTATCCGAACAAACTCTAGGTCTTACACTGTCACAAATGTCACCTCAAGAAGGACACCCAGGTCTCAATCAAGCATTCCGAAAGCTAGGCGCCACGATTCGTGCTGTTGGCGATTACCATATGCAGCAAGGTACAAAGGAGAACTTTACTCTCGGCGACCCCTTGACGTATCACAGCAATGATGCCTTCATCGTCAAGGAGACCCTCACAAATCGGCAACTCTTGATGCGAGACCTAGAGCAAGCACAACAAACCACACGCAAGAGACTAAAGGAAGCTGATCGCATTCGTGCTAGCAGTGCAGTCCGAGGTGATAAGGTGGATGAGGCAATTGCTGCGCTGGAAGAGGCAAAGCGTTCGGAAGAGGGATTACAGAAGAAAGTGGACGATATGACCAAGAACTTGGTTGGAGAACAGAAACGCTGGTTTGGCAGGACCGGACACGATCTCCGCGCATCGTTGCGAGAGTACGTTATCCGCCAGATTGAGGCAGAACGTAGAACTTTGGCGACTCTCGAGTCTGTGCGACCTGATATCCGTGCTATTGACTCGACTGGCGGGCTATCACGATTAGGTCGGGAGGCACATCCCAAGATTCGACGATCGAGTCTGGCCAGTTCGCAGGGACCAAAGGGTGACGCGTGGAGTGGTGTTTCGAGGAGACCTGATGGTGTGAGGAGAAGTGAAAGTGGCGGTGTGGCTGGTTTATCTGTGCCTGAGGAGGGCGAAGAGCCGGTTGAAACCGATTTGAATAGGAAGAGGTCTGGAAGCGCGAAAGCGACGGGAATCAAGGGGTTGGTAGAGGATGATGATGAGGACAGAATCGACGCGAGGAATGCTGCGAGTCGGTTGGCGCAGACGACGTTTTAGGCGTGCGCAACCTTCAAGTTTCTGAAGACGAGAAGAGTTGGTGGGCCGGATGAGTTGAGGGAAGTGTATAGTCGAACTTGAGGACTCTCTCTTCTTGTTCATTCACATACAATCCGGATAATGATATTGACTAATCCTCTCACTCCCTTCACCCTCCTTCCTTGTGCTGTGTTTGTATGTATTTGCTGATCGCGTGAAGGTCACCACAATGACACTCACTACATCCAACTCACGATGCCCATCCGTTCAAATTCGAAATGAAAGTGAGATGAATCTTTATGCTCCATGGAATCTCCATGCGATGGAAAGTTGGAGCGCGGGGCCAAGTTTTTCGGAGTGAAACGCTAAGAAAAACTTGGCCCCGTGCTCCGCACTTTCGAAGTGAGGGCCAGGTTCTACCGTATGGCCCGACTATTCACTCCAATGGTTATTGGATCCTGATTTGCAGCAAAGATGGACATGAGAATGATTGAAAGACTTGTTTGTGTTAAGGGCGGCTAGCTAGTGCCTCAAGCCTCCAAATAGAAGGGTTTTTCTTTGGACCAACGTCTGATTCGAACCACGGGCTTCTCGAGGTCTATCTTGGATATACTTTCAAAGGGAATGAGGAAGTAGAAAAGAGCAAAAATGATCGCCGTGATAGACTACCAAGCGGGTTTCAAAGATTATTCAATGGTGTGAGATGCGACGACCACGGTGATTTCTGGTAAAAGGCAAGAGATCAATTCAGTAAGCCATTCGCACACCTAAAGTATTCATTTTGAGGTTATTTGTTTATAATGCTACGTCAGCATCCCAGCTCTGTCTGTGTCGTGGGTGATACCATCGGGATTCGTAGGCTGTGTAAGAGCTCTGCCAATGTCATCGTGAATGCCTCTCTGTCCAGGTTTTGGTGGAGAGTTAATATTGGGTGCTCAAACCTCAGGCTCGTTGATAGGGATGAGCACGTGTGGCAATTGGCTTCCGACGGGCCCGCCAGTGTGCAACTTTCCATCCATCTCCCACCTCCCACCTCCCACCTCCCACCTCCCACCTCCATCATCGCCATCCCTCAGTTTGTTTCATGCCTCACTTCTGTCCACGATGATTGGATGCTTGGAACAACACAGAGAAATGCTCGCCAGTGCACACTACCATGTTCACAAGCCATCGGCAAAAAGAGCGATGCGAATCCCGCTCTCTGCACGTTCTCAATACTTTTTCGCATCGATGACCATAGTCGGAGGACAAAATACCGTCCTGGATTTCAAAGAAGAGAAGTCGCGTGGTGTCAACTGATGATGAACATTGGCATCTAGAACTGCGTGCCTCTTTCCCATAATGGGCGCTCCGAACCCAATATCTATTGATGCTGCCGCTTAGCTTATCACTTTGTCCACAGGTGCTTTCAACCATACATCCCTCCCTTGGCCGGTCGCCAGTGCGAACAAGCTTTACAATCATGGAAACGATGTTTCTCCCCACCAAAGGGGCACGTTCCTCGGCAGATCGATGCGTCCCGCCGGTCAGTTTCTATGTTCGAAACATTCGGGCCGGACTGATTGGGCGGACGGAGAAACTATGCAATATACGGGATCCTCACTCCCTTGTTTCACGGTCTAATAACTCTGTATCGTATGAATCCGACATGTCCGCAGATGCAGAACGACGCGTACGACGATGGTTGTTTTCACGCGACAGCATAGAACGTGGAAGACGTGGCTGTTTGTCTCAGGTTGCTTTCAGATGGAGGGCATTGAGCGAGTACGTAGCTAATCTTCTATCTCGTGGCCTCGATTTTCCGGCCATTCCTCCCACCTGGACCGTCACGCACAATCGACCAGCGCTTTCCTGACAACCCTTACTCAAATGGTACGGCTTAGCCACCCCGGCTTTGATTTCTTGAGCCTTAGCGAGTGACTGGTGACCCGGCATTGGTTGCTGTAAACACATTCAGGTCGGGGCTTGGCGCACAAGCCCGATATTTGATTTATTACTTCCAATTTTTCTGAAATCTTGCCGGTGGCCGAATACGTTTACTTGCCCCTTCGAGACGACTGTGCGGATGGCGCGTCTCCGCACTAGGTAGATGGCCTTGTCATAGGTCATCAAATCAATCTTTTCTTCTCCCCATACTCCGGTACCTTCGCATGGACGATATTTCGATCTACTTTGACCAGCATGGGTCTGGCATCTCCAAATGGAAACAGGCTCATCCTGCCTTCAAGTCCACCACGTCTACGTGCACTGTCTTTCAAACAAATTGTCTTGCTTGGGATGGCTGGTGGCTGACCTTTTGCGTTGATATCTGTTTTTGTCTAGTAGGTGGATCGATCGCGTTTCGTACAAAGAACTTGTCCTCAAGGGGCCTAGAAGATCTTCGTCATACACTCGCGACAGACCAAATACCATCAAGCTAAAGCCAGTGGGCGAACGGCTACTTGTGTAGGTTTGCCACCACCCCATCGTTTTACCAGTCTTATACCCTCCTTTGTATTGCGTCTTATCTACATTTCTCTTGCAGGCCAAGTAGTCTTGTTTCCAGTTCATTTTCAAGATGGTCTCAACGCCAAAGTACTCGCAGAATGGGGGCTCAGCTGAGCAGATGGAATATATCGAAACCAAAAAGGATGATATAGGCACTGCGATACGGCAGGTCGATACAGGCCTGACAACAGATGAAGAGTCCGAGGTGATGTACACAAAGCCAGCAGAGACGGCAAAAGATTTGGTCACGGAAGTCATTCTTGCAGAGGACGACCCGTCATTATCGCCTTGGACATTCCGAACGTGGTTTTTAGGATCTGGTCTTGCCATTTTTGGGTCTGCCACGACAGCCATAAACACGTTCAAACCCCAACCAGTACACATTCATCTTGTTTTTCTGGTTGTTCTCAGTTATGTCCTCGGCATGGCTTGTGAAAAGTTGCTCCCGAAGAGAGGGAGGATAGGCCGATTCTTGAATCCATTTCCAGTAGGTGAACGCCTCAGCGGACGAAAACGCACGCTAACATTTGAGAAGTTCAACTCTAAAGAGCAGGCTGCCATTGTGATCATGGCTGGGTCTGGAGCAGCAACTCCAGAAGCCATGGTTACGCTTGCAGTGCAGAAGCTTTGGTACGACATCAACCCGACACCGATCGTAGGCCTGGCCTTGATTTTCTCTGCACAAATGCTGGGTTATGGGGTAGCTGGTCTGCTCCGCAGTACGCTTGTATATCCCACGAAAATGCTGTGAGTAGTTGGCTTGTATTTTTCTGTCCATTCTAAGCTGACCTACCCAGGTGGCCATCGAATCTTCCTGTTGCGACTCTCCTTGAAACCCTGCATCGTGATAAGAAGACTTCTGCTGCACGTATGAAGTACTTTTATGTTTCTTTCGCTATCATCTTTTGCTGGCAGGTTTTCCCGTCATACATCAGTGAGTTGGACATCGCCATGTTTCCAATGTAGATTCCCAGGAGCTAATAGTCTGGCAGTGCCTATCCTTGGCGGCATTTCGCTCTTCTGCTTGACTAATAGAACGAGCTTGTTTTCCACCAATCTGTTTGGTGGTTCCATGGCCAACGAAGGTCTGGGTGTTCTTTCCGTCTCTTTGGACTGGCAAATGATTGGTGGTGGTAAAAACCCTATGTGGGTGCCGCTGCAAACTCTCTTCAACGAGTTTGTCGGATATTTTATCTCCATCTTCCTATACATGGCAGTGTTCTACAGCGACACATGGAAGGCACGGAGCTTCCCATTTATCTCACCCATGCTCTTCGACGTTACTTCAACGTCCAAAAAGTACATTCCATACGATGTCAAGAAGATCCTTGACAAGACAATGACTGTCGACGACAAACTCATCAAAAAGTATGGTCTTCCTTGGTTCACCGGCAGCTATGCTTTGTCCAAAATCACAGTCAACATTGCCATCGCAGCTACCATCTCCCACATGCTCATTTGGCACTACCACGACATCAAAACTGCTTGGGATTTCTTCACGATCAAAAATATCATGGTATTCGTGAAGCCATGGACGTGGAATTGGAAATTCTGGCAGAACACCAGTAAAGAGTACACTCGAGAGGAGGCCGAGGCCATCGACCCACATTTTGCTCTCATGCAGTCGTACAAGGACATCCCAAATTGGTGGTTCGGCACCATTTGGATTGCTTCTATCGCCACTGGATTGGTAGCTATCTATGTGGCTGACACTACTCTCCCATGGTGGGGGTTCTTCATCGCCTGCCTGCTTTCGACAATCTCGGTGGTCTTTTTCTCTGCACTAACAGCTATGTTTGGATTCTCTCTGATTGTGCAACCTTTCATGCAAATGATTGGGGCCTATCTTATCCCAGGAAAGCCGATTGCAAACATGTACTTCGCCACGTACAGTTTCAACTCGCTGTACCAGGCGAAGCATATGTTGAGCGATCTCAAGCTCGGGCAATATGCTCATCTCTCACCCAGATGTACCTTTACCATGCAGATGGTAGGTACGACAATTGGATGTCTAACCTCATATGTAATGATGCAAAAGATCACGACCGAGAAGAGAGAGATTTTGATGGCAATTCAGGGTACCAATGTGTGGTCAGGTCAAAGTAAGTCCTCTTTTCCTGTGCTAACAAAAACAAACACATTCTTATCAATTCACAGTGCTTCAAGCTCACAACTCGACTGCAATTGCTTGGGGAGGGCTCGCAAAACACCTTTTCAGCTTCGGAACTAGATACCAATGGGTACCCCTAGGATTCATGATCGGATGCGCCGCTCCTGTCCCCTTTTGGATCATTCATAAATTCTTTCCCAAGCTCGGCCTCAACTATTGGAACACGGCCATCATCTGCGCAGCCTTCGGGGCGTTGTCTCACGGTACCCACAGCGCTTTCCTTATGTACTACACCATCGGATTCTTCACGCAATTCTACCTCAGGAGATACAGACCCAACTGGTTCATCAAATACAACTACATTCTCTCCGCTGGATTGGACGGTGGAACCAGCGTCATGAACTTCTTGCTTACCTTCAGTGTCTTCGGTGCTGGCGGGAAAAATGTACCGTTCCCCCCTTACTGGGGTAACAACCATCAAAAGGGTAAGTTCTTCTCATCTCCCACCCCGTCTCAGTAGTGGCTCGAACTTCATCGACTAATACCCTTTCAGGCAACTACGATTACTGCATGCGCGACCCAGGAATGGGCAAGAAAAAGGGTCACTAATGCCCCTCTCCACTCCCTCCAAAGATTTCTTCATGTAAAGGTCTGTCACCAATTTGATTATGCAAGCGATATTATATAGGATTCTAAGAGCGGGTGGTTGTCATTGTTTATCTTCCTACCTACTTGGCGCGGGTTTTGGTGCTTGGCGTTGAAAAAGGGCGTGGTGAATTTCCCAAGTCGATATTGAGAAAGGGTACAAATTAATGATATCGGAGCTAGGTAGACTGATCTTGTATCTATCCTGTTCCAGCGGCTGTATATATCGAGGGTAAGGCTGGGACTTTGTGAGACAAAATAGAAAATGCGCCTTACTATTCCGGAAACTCATTTCCAATGTCTATGTTCAGATGTCGTTTAACTCCATCTTTCCTACACTGTGACAAAATCTTCCGTCGACCCCTCATCGAAGGCGACGAATCCAGACCCGCCAAACCACGACCTAGGAAAAAAGAGAAAGTAAAGAACAAGCAACACCCTCCTTCCCCCCACGAAACGCAAATCACCCATCCCCCTCCCATCTACCCCGCAAAAACCCACCAAAATATATTTATCCCTGTCTCGCATCATATCAAACGTTGAACTCGGGAGAGCCGGTTCCCTCGTATCTCGTTCTCGCGGTCCGTATCCGTGTTTAGTATGTTTGTGATTTTGAGTTGCGGACCTCTTGTTCGTTTTCTCTCTTTACTACTGTCGGTGACTCGTTGTTGGTTTTGAGTTGTTTTTGAGTCGTACTTGTAGTTCTATTGTAATAGTATCTTCTTTTAAGGGCTGATTATATCCTTGATATAGTTAATTCTTTTCATTTCTTAGTTGTCGGTACTTGGGATTAGGTAGACTTAGAGAGAGTATTTGGGAGTAGATATAGTAGAAAGGGTTTCGATTATTAGTAGAAGGGGGTTTGGTTTTTTAACGATTACTAATATTTAGTAGGTTAGTTTAAAGTTCGGTAGATTATACTATAGACGTCGGGAAAAGTGCACTGGGAATGATCTGGGAATGATCTGGGAGTAGTAGGAATGGTAGGAATAGTGGAAATGAACTAGGAGTCGTAGGATTCAACTGGAAATAGACTGGGAGTAGTGGAAGTAGTAGAAGTAGTAGATATACTATATTTTTTATATTTCTAGATAGACCGAAGAAAGGCCGACTAGATTCTATAGGTTTTATACGTATAGTATCTATAATGACTAAGCAATTCAAGGTCTAAAAAAAATTCTCGGACTTAGAAAAAAAAAGTTTGAAAATGACGTTATATTATATATTTTTCTAGATCAGAAAAACGCGAGGAATTTAATAGTATACTTTTCAAGACTATAGCTATTATATTTAAAAAGTTATTAAGGATAGAAGATAAAAATAGAAGATTTATAGAAATACG
>QWZN01000119.1:0-125405 GCA_003693225.1 Venturia aucupariae
TAGCCTTTAAACCCAAACCTAAAACCCGAACCAGACCGACCCGAAACCGAACCGTGCGGTTCGAGCCCGCACCGTTGGCGGCCCTACTACTAACTTTGCTACTAGATAGACCGTAGCTCGAATAAAGTAGCTATTTGAGATAGTAAACCCTTGTAATAAATATAATCTATATAGGGCAAAGATAGTTAGTAGACTAAAAGGCGCTCTAAATTACTAGTAGTAAGGCCCTTAATCTTTATGTATATTACCTTAAGGTACGAATCTACGCGATCTAACCGCTATTAAATATACTTACCGCAATACTATACTATAATTATATCGTCGCTAGGCCTCAATCGATTGTACGGTTACTAAAGTAGAAAACTACCGGTAGTAGTAGGCTTTAAGGTAATATAGTAAGAGAGGGATATATTAGTAGTAGCTTAAACGGCTTTACGATATTAAGAGATTACTTAAAGCCGGGTTACGTCTAAGCCTATATAGGATTATAGGTTTAAGACCTTACTAATAGCTTTATAACCGCGGTAGAGATTACTATAATCCTTATAAGAATTGTCTCTCTCTCTACCTCCTTTCTTAATTACGGCGGCTATTAACGCCGTAGAAGCCTTATAAAAGTAACTACGAGCCTCTATAGCGCAAATAGCTATACAACCTACTCCGGTAGCCTTATAATCTACTCTAGTAGCGTTTTAAAAGGTTATAAAGAGGCTACGGGGCCGGCCGTAATTAATAGAGACTTAAAAGATAGAGAATAAACAATTGAGAGACCTTATAAAGTTATTAAATATAGTATTAAATACGACTTTAAATACGGCTTCAAATATAGAGATTATACGGTAAGAGAGAGTAATAATACTTTAAGATAAACTAGTATTACTTAATATATAAATTACGGCTAAAATAGAGGATTAAGGCTACTATTTATATATATTATAGCCTTAGTATAGTTTTAAGCCATTAAATAAGCCGTTTTAATATATTTAATTATATTCAATTAAGATAACTTTAATATATTCAAAATTAAGCTATTTTATATTTAAAATTAAGCCGTTTTTAAGCGGCCTTAGTATAGTTTTAAGCCGTTTTTTTATATTTAATTAAGTTAAGTTAATTGCCGTATAGTTTAAGTTTATATATTATCTTAATAGAGGTTAGTACTATTAATATAGTCGTGATAGAGGAGATAAAATACGAAGCTTACTACTATAATATTATATATTGCCGTGACTTATACGCTAGTTTAACGGCTAGTATTAAAGCTAGGGCCCTAAGGGTCCTAGATCCTAGGGGGGAGGACACTGTTTTTTAGGCGGGTGTAATCCAAAGGATCCTGGGGGTACGAATAGACAAGTTGGGTGTATAGATAGTGCTCGCCTACTTATTGGAATGCGAAAAGCAGCGACACCAGGCTCTCTCCCTAACACCGACTGCCCCAAATCTGCCCAAATCTTCAAAAAAAATCTTCAAAAAAATCTTCCACTATAAATCCCTCTGTGATGTTGGCATCGACCATACAATCCAACACTGCAAGATTGTTCCTGATCCTTCTCTCGATAATTTTTTCAGTCTGACCTTGAAAGAGGTTCTGAATGAGCCATTGGAGTTGAGTAAGGACTTTGCTTTGGCGCCCCTGGCTGGGCGCACAGAATATGCCAATTTTCGAAAGTCCAAGTGTTCGGATAGTACTCGCAATCATGTCTTGGTGATAAGTCAGACCCGATAAAAAAACCTATCCTAGGTGTTTCCAGGCGGCGCCAGATTATTAGAATTGTGTGGTTCATTTAGATGGAAGTCGAAAGGAGTGACGATGAGATGTCGGGTGAGCGCTGTTCTTGCTGTGAGGTTTATGAGAAGGGGACTGAACTAAGCAGGTGTCTGAATAAAAGTCCTCCTCCCTTTCCTTTGGTCCTACACGCCTGGCTGTTTAGGAGCAGTATCTCAATCTCGCTGTCGATAGATTGCTGGCGAGAGTTGCAAAACAGGTTGCCGGAAACATATTATTATCGAACTCAATTTGGAGACGACCGACTTCCCGGACGGATCTAATCAAGCACTAGGCGCATTTGATACAGTGATTCGGTTTCAATTGTTTCCAATTCTAATTCGAATAATAAGTATCGCACTCAAGTTTCCTAAAACACCCATACTTCAAGAATCGCGATTCGAGACTTCGAGATAGCATCGATCTTCATTCTTCAACTTCACCTTCACCTTCACCCAGAACTTCAAGCTACTGTCCACCAGGGAGTATCATTCCAGCATCATGACCACACGTGCAAAGCTTGAGACTCGGAAAGCCGGCATACTGAGGTAAGTATAGCTGTCAAGGCATGCCATCAGTGATACATATACTGACTGCAGGTGCTTGCTAGAGTGCTCGACACTGGAGAGAACTCGGATCTGGTTTTCATCTGCGCTGACAATACACCTTTTTCGTTCCCAGAGTAATTGTATGCGCGGTTTCGAACTTTTTCTACAAAGCTTTCCAGCGCGACAGCTTCAAGGTATGTGCATATTTCACGTCGCTCTCTACCCGTCCTAAATCCTCAGGCCGAACATCGATATCGATAGATTGTTGGCAGTTCTCTTGTGCGAATTGCCAGTAACTTATCGACATCGATCTGGAGCTTGCTTGTCAAGGACGATCAGAGCCCAGAGTTGATCTTCTGTCAGAGAGGCTCAGACAACAAGATTCAGCCTAATATTTGGCGAGCCCGGCATTGAAATTCTCTTCATCTGCCTATGGACTTTTGACTACGATGACCAAAACCATGTCGACATCCATGAAGGCAGTCGCCTATTCCTCAACGCCGACCGAATCTTGGCCGCT
Organism: Venturia aucupariae; assembly: GCA_003693225.1. Classification (NCBI taxonomy): domain Eukaryota; kingdom Fungi; phylum Ascomycota; class Dothideomycetes; order Venturiales; family Venturiaceae; genus Venturia; species Venturia aucupariae. The sequence continues at coordinate 2,834 of QWZN01000119.1, forward strand.
AATTCTTATGGCATTCTACCTTTCAAGCCTCAAGCTGTCCCCAAGTTCAATGCCGCTGCAAGTTGGTAGCATGAGGAAGAATATTTCCAGGCAGCAGTACAGAAAACATGCGCCACCACTGTTGACAGCGACCGTGGCCTATGCGATTTGGCAATCAGTGCCAGTCATTTTGGCCATCAAGCATTACACTGAACATTTCAAATCTGAACTTGACCAGGTCCTGTGAAATAACGAATAGGTCTGAAAAAGATCTTGCCCTGGCTATGCTACCTCAGCTGCCAATTCGCAAGTTAGGTGAAGAGGCGCTACGTCGTGTTATCATGTAGGAGGCCGGTTGGAACCACACATTTTCGCTTCACCCAGTATTAGATTTAGGCAGGTGGCTTTTCTAAGATGCAGAAATATATATAATAGGAACGATTGCTTGATCGAGTTAGTCTCTCTTATGAATACCGATGGTCCTGACAATTGGCTCGATGCAAACGGTCAGAAACTCATCCATGCACTTCATGTCAATCCCAGGCTGAGAAATACTATGTTGCGATTATCTTGTGTTTTACAAGCTTTACTTGAAATGATATGCTTTCACTACATGTAGTTCTGAATTGTTGCAAGGCACGGCATGATTCCATCGAACTGGATCCCAACGGACTCAATCTTCATCACAATGCAAATACGAAGCAGGCATTAGGATGCCCAAAGAAGGCCAAAAAACATCCAAAAGGAGAGTCTTGAGTACGACCAGCACGCGACTCGAACGCGCAGCCTTGTCCTTAGGAGGGACACGCGCTACCATTGCGCCAACCGGCCTTCTTCAAGATGTAGACCGTTTTGGCCAGTTTTTGTGTATATATTTCTAGTTGGTTTTGACTTGAAAGCGTAGAAGGATGACTAAGACAAGGAGCTCCGTGCACTCTACCTAGGTAGCTTTCGAAGCTTCTCAACTTGGAGTTTACGAGCACCTTCACAACAAGAATGTCCACGATTGAGCTATTTCAACCCTCACTCGCAAAAAGGACATGCTCATACTGAACGGCTCCTCCAACCTAACTCGGAGGAGCCACTTTACAATCCGGAACCATGGACTTTGAAGCAGCAGCGGGCTATGTCCCTGCGACAGATTTTCAGGATGGCGTCGATGTTTCGCTGCCCATATTCAATGTCGAGCGCGTGCAAGTACAATTCTCACGGCCGTCTGATTTCGTCGCTGCCCAGGTTGCGAACAATGCCATAATCCTCGCCTTTACCACTGGACGCATACTCCGAATAGGTACCACAAACCTCATGGTCAGGAATGTCTTGACTTTGGGCTAACACACGTGAATCCAGATTTGGAGAACGCGGCAGAGATCGAAGGTAGGCAGATACTTTTAATCGCCAAAGAAACTTTACAATGTGCTAAGCCAACATGCAGATATCGATCTTCCCAAAAAGGCAACGGAAGTTGGCGTGATACGGCGCATGTTCCTCGATCCTACAGCCTCCCACCTGATTATATCCACGACATTTGGCGAGAACTTTTACCTCCATTCGCAATCGAAACAACCTAAACCCCTCAGCAGACTGAAAGGCGTGTCCATCGATAGTGTCGCATGGAATCCCTCACACCCTACCGCGTCCACCCGCGAGATATTACTTGGCACAACTGATGGCAATGTGTTTGAGACGTTCATAGAGCCTTCACCGGAGTTCTACAGGCGAGAGGAGAAGTACGTGAAGGGGGTCTACAAGGCATCACATGGTCCGATTGTTGGAATATGGACGGACACAATATCTACACGGCCGGAGATACGGAGAGTGTTGCTGGCCACTCCTAAGCAGCTGCTACACTTTGTTGGAAAGACAAGTCAGCATGCGCATGAGGGAAGTGGCTCAATATTTTCCAGGTTCTTTGAGAGTGAGAGTCCTGTATTGCACGACAATGAAAGCGCCCCTGGAGATGCACCGTCGTGTTTGTCCATATCTCCTGAGCCGCAGAACTCGTTGCCTACAGACCTTTCCATTCCCAACCGGGACTATGCTTGGCTGTCTTCACAGGGTGTCTTCCGTGGTGAACTGCTTTCAAGTCCTCCATCTTCAGAACTGGGCAACAGGATCTTTGTAGACTCGAAGCTACTTCCCAGATCCCAATTACCTCCTTCCGTTGGGCCGAGTGGACGACCCAGAGCTTCACAAGAAGCTAGTACTTCCATGTTGCTGAGCACATGGCATATCATTCAGCTTGTCGAGGGACGTATTGTTATCACGAACAAGTTAGATGATACCGTTGTCCTTGATCAGTCAGTACTGGAAACTGGACAGACTGCTCTCGGACTGTTTTCCGATGTCACCAAGAACACCTTCTGGCTTGTTACCTCGGACGAATTGTTCGAGATTGCTGCGAACGATGAGAGCCGGGATATCTGGAAGATTATGCTCAAAGCTCAGAAATTTGATGCAGCGTCGCAATACTCGAAAACACCTGCTCAGAAAGATGCTGTCGCAACTGCATCTGGGGACTATTTGGTGAACAAGAAACAGTTCATGGAAGCTGCTACAGTTTATGGGAGAAGTACCAAAGCTTTCGAGCAAGTTGCACTCACTTTCATTGATAATGGCGAGCAAGAGGCGCTTCGAAGGTACCTTTTGACAAAGCTTTCTACTCTCAAGAAATCATCCATCATGCAACGGATGATGGTCGCAGCGTGGCTTGTGGAACTGTACATGGCCGAGCTCAACATACTCGACGATACCATCACAACGAAAGCTGAACTTGCCGAGGGCATGAATACTGCCGAGAGCAAAAACCAACTGTCATCCATCCGGCAGGAATTTCAGGATTTCGTGGCAAAGTACAAAGCTGATCTCGATGTGAAAACGACTTACGAAGTCATCAGTAGTCATGGCCGGGAAGAAGAGCTATTGTACTTTGCCACAGTGGTCAACGATTACAATTACGTTCTGTCATACTGGATACAACGCGACAGATGGGAAGAATCTCTTGCCGTCCTGAAGAAGCAGACGAGCTCAGAGAACTTCTATAAATATAGCAGTGTTTTGATGGCGAACGTGCCTGTGGATCTGGTCGACATTCTGATGCGACAGTCTAATCTCGATCCAGATCGACTGATTCCTGCGCTGCTCAACTATAACAAGATCACAACTGTCCCCTTGAATCAAAACCAAGCAATCAGATATCTCAATTTCGTCATCAATCAGCTACAATCTCTTAATCCATCCATTCACAACACACTCATCTCCATTTACGCCGCCGCGCCAACCAAGGATGAGACCGCCCTCCTCAGCTATCTTCGAGCTCAATCCTATGCTCAAGAGCAGTCTTACGATGCCGACTTCGCGCTCCGCCTCTGCATTCAACATCAGCGTGTTCAGTCGTGCGTACATATCTACACGAGCATGGAACAGTACACCCGCGCTGTAGCACTAGCCCTAAAGCACGACAATATCGACCTGGCCTCCAGCGTTGCGGATCGCTGTGACGGCAACCCTGCGCTTCGGAAGAAACTCTGGCTCGCCATTGCAAAAGAAGTGATCAAAAAGACCTCCGGCATCAAAGCAGCCATCGAATTTCTCAAGCGATGCGAGCTCCTCCGCATCGAAGACTTGATCCCTTTCTTCCCCGACTTCGTAGTCATTGACGATTTCAAAGAAGAGATATGTCAAGCTCTCGAAGAATACTCACAACATATTGATTCTTTGAAGAAGGAAATGGATGATTCGGCACTTACTGCGCAGCACATCAAACGAGATATCTTGTCCTTGGACAGAAGGTATGCAATTGTGGAGCCTGGGGAGAGGTGTTATATTTGCAGATTACCCTTGTTAGCGCGACAATTCTTTGTGTTTCCCTGTCAACATGCTTTCCATGCTGAATGTCTTGGGAAGAGAGTTGTTGAGATGGCGGGAGTGGCGGAGGGTATGAGGATAAGGAAATTGCAGGGAGAGGTTGCAAGGGGTGTATTTCAGGGGAAGAGGAGGGAGAGGGCTGTCAGGGAATTAGATGAGGCAGTTGCCGGAGCTTGGTAAGTCACCCTTTCTTTTCTAATCGTCGCGAGATTTGCTTGTTACTAATGGGATGCGCAGTATATTATGTAGTGATCTGGCCGTCAAGCAGATTGATGAGCCTTTTGTCCTATCGAGCGATGATAGGAATGAGTGGACGTTGTAATGATATGTATGGTACGGCAAGTACATTTGATATTCGCAACCCATACAACGTGCGCTCACATTCATTAGGTAGTGGATGCATCCAACAATTCAAGCAAAACTATTGTCGGAGGGTTACAGCTCTGCATATACCAAGATGAATGGCAAGCCAATGGCACAACATGCACCTGTATCATTAGGTTCAAGGCCAAAGTTACCATGAGAAAGCAGTCCAGTTAGATCCCGCGTCAAAGTTTGAGGGGATCGAGGAAATGCAAGCCCCAGCCAGAGCTTCATTCCTTGCGCCCGAGTCATGCATCCCTTTCCCCCCCATCTCCGACTGTGACTGTGACTGGATTTAGGAACACGATTGGTTTTCGAAAATCACTTTACTCGGCTTTCTCAGTGGTGCCAATTCAACATTGTCGCTGATTCAATCTCTAGCTTCGTAGAGCTTGTCTTGTATCATGCCCCGCGTTCATCACCGGCTTCCTATGGTTTTGATCCGTCCACGTTGACTCGAGCGGCAGCATCACTTTTTAACTTGGCATCTGCGACTCGATCTTCCGTTCGAGATTTAATTGTAATGAAGAAGCGCGATAATGTTAATGTTAGCAGCGACGTGGAGATTATCAATCACCATATCCTTGTGCTGACGACCCGTTGTTTTCATTCTGTTACGAGATGCACGATTTCCTGTTCGGCCTTTTGGGTAATGTAGTTGCTTTTGCTTGGTTGGTGTTGAGGGTGTGAGGATTTGTTGACATGGTTGGGGTTTTTGGGCGATGGGGAAAGGATGGGATGGATAGATGGGTGAGGAGGGATGGAGATCGATACTTCTAAAGGGTAGATGGTGGGTCTGCAGTTTTGGTCGAGACCAGTTGTTACGACATAACAGTGTAAGTTTGTGGTAATACGGACACAGCCCCGGATCGATTATATCTTCAACTTCCTTTCGTCCATCGAGTGGTTGGAATGTCATGCACTTAAACTATCATTTACCGATCTCAAGGACCCCATGCCAGGCTGAGTTCTTTCCTCCTCCCCATGATCGACGTTAATATGATCATGCAAACAGCAGAAAAATCTTGTGGGTAATTTCCAACGCCAATATCACCACGGGATCGTAACCAAACGCCTCGAGGACAGTCCATGCATTCCAACCCGATGCAAATCAAACATATTCCATACTCCTCGCCCTGCCATCTCCGGAACTCGTGCTGGATGAAAACGTCGCCGATGCAATTGGTCGCTGAGGTAAGTTCTGTGCTCCAGCGACAGCTTGGGCGAAGGATCCCGGCATATTGACAAAGGAGGCCCATTTGCTTGTCTTGCTCGCCTTCTTCGGTTGATGCGACGGTTCGACGATGGGCAATTCATACGCAGTCGATCCACTCAACTCGCTTGTTCCGCTCGTTGAACTCAACCATGATACCTTCTTCGACCCGGAATCGACACTACCGTTGCGACTACTCTTTGCGAAAACCCATTTTGACTTTTCAGCAATGTAGCTGGCTACACTGCCACGAGAAGTGTTTGGCGAATACATCTCTTTGACTCCGTTTCCCTCCTTTCGCAGACTCGGAAAGCACTGTGCGAACCCACAAGCAGCAGCCCAAGATCTATATTCCCTCCGCGCATCCTCGCCGACCCCAAAGCAAAAGAAAATGACATATCCGTACGCGATCCAGCACCAACGGTCCCATTGTGGGGCACCGTAGCCAGCGGGGATGAGCACGACTTGATTCCAATCGGTGTGGACGGTGGACCAGGAGAAGGAGTGCAGCGGGGCGCCTGTAATGGGATCTGGTTGGATGAATTTGGTGATGGTGAAGATGTAGCTTGGGAGTGCGGGAGCGAGGATGAGGAGACTTAGGATGAAGAGGCGGAGGAAGCGAGTGCGTGTTTGGTTGGAGGATTGGAGGAGGCTGCTTATTGAGCGGCGGTGGGTGTACATTCTGTAAATGACTAGGACTGCCAGGTGAGGTTAGTTTGAACTGAAATGATGGGCAGGGAGATGGAGTGGAGGAGGGGGGAATTTACCAGTATAATACGCCGACGCCAAACACATGAGAAGTGGCGGTACCAAGAACATAACCACACTGACCCAACTCGCATCATACCGGTTATCGCATCCATACACTGGAACGAGGAAATACCGCACTCCCTGCACAATATAATACCCGACCATAAAAAACACGGGAACACCCACACAAAGCATCCCTTCAAAAACCATCTCCCTCGTCTTCGCCCTCCCATCCAATCTCGAAACTTTGGTCGTATCCAACGCGCGGGCCAGACTCCTCGAAATGGCAAGGATGCAGGCAGGAATGGCGCCAATGGTTGCTCCGACGATGATTCGGACTTGGATATCGCAGTAGTATTTCCCTGAAGGCCAGGATTGCCAGTCTCCTGTTGGCCAAATGAGAGGGTTGAGGAAGTTTGATGTGTTTAGGAGGATTAGCCAGGTTATTAGGGAGGTGGTTGCGATGTTGCGGTTGCGGGCGTGCCAGAGGAGAGGGGGTAGGGAGAGGAGGATTGCTATTAGGGAGAAGATTGGGAGGAAGATTGAGGAGAGGGGAGTTGTGGTTGGATCTGTTGGTGAGGCCATTCTGGAGGATTCCTTGAGTCTGGCAAGACGAAGAGATTGAGGTTGAATGGGTCGATCCGGTGTCGTTTTTGGCGTCTCAGAAGTGGAACTGGAAGCTGAATATGGATGGTGAAGGTATCCTGCTCCTGTCCTGAAGGGTAGACGAAGCAATTCAAGGCCGAAGATTTGGTGTGATGGAAAGGTAATCGCCAGAGAGAATTGATGATGAACAGAGAGAAGAACGAAAGCAAGACAGATTCAAACGAAGCAGATATAGACATGGAGGGTAGCGAATAGCCATGGTGGTCAATAAACATCTGTCAATAACGGGATAGGCTGAATAAGGAGATGGTTTATTCGGGGGTTCACTTTGGGTTGTGGAACTTCTGCAATAGCTTTTCTTCAATTTGACTAAGAGTGTTCGAGAGTACTGTTAGTTGTCTTTTTGTTTGCTATTGAGGAAGTGAAGTTATAGAGACAGATGCCCGATTTGGGGCTCAATAAGGAAATAACGTGACTCTTGGGGAAGAAATTGAGAGATTCGATTCTTTGCACCTCATCCAAGGATCAAGTCAGGACAAGAAGTCTTGTATCCAGTGATGTGTCTAGAGCTGAACCTGGAATTGAGCGGAGGTCATATCACGTGAGTATTGCCAAGCTTCGCCAAGCATTCCGAAAAGGGAAATGCCATCTTGATTAGCATGCAAAAGATATAACAAATTCTGGTTGGAGCAGTTGAACCACTCCAAGCTATCTCCCAGGATTCCGATGAGATGCAGGAGGTGAACAGCGGGCTGCAGGATCCCACTGCATGTGCGTACTAGTAGCAGTATCTTTGCTGGGTCTAGCATGTGAAATGATGCCGGTGGATGTAGTTGGAACCCTGCCGGATTGGCCTCCCGCTCTCTGGGACCCAAACATTCCCACTTCCTTGCAGTGAGAATGACAGCGAGGGCAATGTCGTGGACGAATGGTGACGATATAACGAGGCCTGATCCAGGACCCAGGCCAGGCTCGGATGCCGCTCATCAGGGACAATGGCTCGAATGGCTAGCAGGGTTGCTTCTGGAATTGGCCCTGTTGCGCGTAGGTATGGTAAAGACCGACTGTTGACTTCTTCGCTTTCGCTGTACTGGCTCAGCTGAAGGCGGTCGCAACCCACAGCCAGCTTAGGTTGTCCATGTTGATGTAGAGGCACTGCCTCATCACTGCAGTCCAGTCCCCGACCTGCAAAGGCTTGATATCGCCTCTTGCAATACCTACGAGATCGAATACCGCACGCGACCAGACCAGACCAGTCCGCCGCCACCACCACCACCATGGACGAAGACGAGCTTACGCCGCTGCGCCAGTCGGACACCGATTCCATCGCGACAAGTACCGGACAAGCTCGACCTGGTCCACAGCTACGCCCTACGAATTCTGGATTGAAGAAGTCTCAGACCGAACCTCCGCTGCGACGAGTGCGCTCGCGACAGGTGCGTCCCGTCATCCTCCAACGCGTAATGGCGAAGACGCATAGTACCTGACAACATCTGTAGTTCTCGCGTACCTCGACGGACAACATATTCCTCCCTCGCATCTCCGAAGACCCTCTCAACGACCCTGACGAACCTACGCAACAATGGCACTCACTGGCTTTGGCCTTTGTCGCATTGCCCGCTTTCGCCGGTCTATTCTTCGAAAATGGAAGCGCTGTAATGACGGATGTTCTCATGCTGGGAGTGGGATGTTTATTTCTATATTGGTCTGTTAAATGGCCGTGGTGAGTTGGATGTCATGGACGAGCAAACTAGCATGCGAAATGTTTATGCAATTCACAGGCAATGGTACTACTCCACCCAGGAACTGAAGCTGACCGAGGTTGACCCCGACGCCGAATACGCTGTTGTGGAGGAAGACAGCGAAGATTATGATCAGGAAAAGACGGAAGGAGAAGTCGACCCCCTTGCTGAGGACAAAATACCAGGCAGATACCCAGGCCATGTCACAACACGACGTGCCGAGGCCAGGAAGTCACTGGAATCACTTGAACTTACGGCATTGCTCTCATGCTTTATCAGCCCGATACTAGTCGCCTTCATGCTACACAATATTCGGCCGTATCTTTCTCGACCTTCTGGAGGCCTTGTGTCGAACTCAAACCTCACCCTGTTTGTCCTTGCCGCCGAAGTACGACCCGTTCTACATTTCTTCCGCCTCGTAGAAGAGCGAACCTTACACCTTCAGCGTATTGTTCAATCCCTTCCCGCCTCGGAAGAGAACCAGCGACTGGACCAAATCGAAGCACTAGCAAAACGTATGGAAGATCTGGAGACGAAGGGGGCAATACCACCTCCTGGCGTAAAAGAAAAAGTATCAGCAAGTGAACCCACCATTGAACGCAACGTCCGACAGAGTCTACAACCTCAACTCGACGCACTCAACCGCGCCGTCCGAAGATATGAAAAGCGCGCAATGACACAAGCTATCGTCACGGAAGCACGATTACAGGATTTGGAATCGAGACTGAAGGATGCGCTGTCGCTTGCTGCTGCTGCTTCGCGAAATCGCCAGCAAAAGGGAGGACTGGTAGACTATATGATGAGCTGGATGAGCATGCTAGCCATGGTTCCTCTGGACGCATTGCGAGCGCTGGTACTATGGCCGGTGCAAATGGCGCAAGATGTTTACGTGTTTCTGTTGGGTCCGCGGAGGAAGAAAAGGAAGCCTGCCAAGTCGTCTTCCGATCCTAGAGACTTCAGGGACATCAAAAGTAAGGGTCGCGTTGAGCAGCGGTGACAAGATTTTAGATGACTGTCGTGGAAAATGACGGCTTGTATCATATTGGATTAAGCCAGGAAGAGAGGATAGACAGTATTTTGATAGTCGGGCTCAGGGGCTGCTCGGCTGATGGGGTCAGTACCTATTTCATGACAGAGGCAGGACGGACGCCTTGTATATTCACGGCCTACAATAGATACCCAGATTAGACATTCTCTTAATGACACATGCATTGTGCCTTTGCTTGCCACGGACTTTTGTATCAAACCTCACTTCACTGGCACTTTGTAAAAAGGCCTGCAGCAATCCCCAAGTCTTTCAATCACTTCGTATTCGTTCGCGATGGGAATTTTGGCCAATTTTGAAGGAGCCTGAGTTCTACATGTTTGTTTTTTGGGTTCTTTTTGTTGTTTTCCCGTTTATTCTGGTTGTTACGGGAGAATTTGGGGTTTCTGGGGAATACCTCATGGCTTTATCTTATTATGTATGCAATACCTTTCTTCCTTTTGGTGGTTTATGGGGTTGAGAGGGATGGCTTTTCGCTTGTCTGGCTGTGAGGTTTGATTCGAGGTTTTTTTTTCTTTTTATAATTTCTTGGGGAGACGTCTTTTTTTCCTTTTCATTTTGGGTAGGGGGATTGCTTCTGTCGTCTCGTCTTGTTGGGTGTCTGAGAGCTAAATGGCTGCTCGTCTGTTTGGATGTTGGACGGTCTGTCTGTCTAGGTTAATTGAAGTGAGATGAGTTGGTGTTGTTTAGTACTTGAAGTCTTGGATTAGGAGATTGCTATTATACCTTAGTATATACCAGTGTCCTCATCGTAGTAGCTCCCCTTGTAGGTATGGACTAGTATTCGAAAGGAGCGCTGTACTTTCCAGCTCCACATGTATACCCGCCCATCACTCTTACAATATCAGTAAAGACCAACGAGAGTTAAGTATCTCCTTTAAACCTTAAAGTCGTTAAAATCTTTTCTATACCAACCCTTCCCTCGTCAACATCACAACCAAACCTCAAAGAAATGAATTCATCAATATTACCAAACAGCAAGAAGGAGCATGGGAGAGAAAAAAACTTGCCATGAAAAACCCAGTCATCTACCTAATCTCACTTCACTTTCTCACCACCTCCCCACACACAAATGACATTCAAACACCCATAGCCTTCCAAAAAAACTTACCGCGATATTCTCCCTATTTGCCATGGTACTACGTAAATCACTCTTTGCTTCCTACATCTATGGATCCTTCCCGTCTCGGTTTCTAATTCTGGCTCTGATCCCGATCCTGGTAGCATTTCGCCATCTCGGACTCTTCCATCGATCAAGCATGGAAACAAAACGAAAAAATTACCTGCGCGCTCGTGCATTGCATCGTAGACAACCCAAATCGGACAATGCAAACCCGAGAATATGGATGGGTGGGTAGTACCGCGGCTGAGAATCAATAGAGAGGCGGTTTAAAGGGGGATTAATTGATTTCTCGTAGCATGTTTGTTTGTTGAACAAACGCAGTGATGGATTTCTCGTGGCATGTTTGTATATTGAATAAACGTAGTAATGGCTGGATGCAGGATGTATGCTGCAGGACAAAGAACGATTAGAAACGAGGGTATAAAATTAGAAATACTTAGAAAAGCTATGGATGAGTGAGACCTGCCTCGTAGATAGGTAATACCTTAAGAAAAGTACCTCTAGGTAGGCTCGAAGTACCAACCTCTCGATAAGGTAGCCAAGTAGTAGTTAGTAGTACTTTTCCGGACCGTGATAAAAGATAAATAGATCCCCTATAACTAGCAGAGGTATATCTATTCTTAGGAGATTAGATCTAAAGATCTATAAATTTACTAAAACGGGTTCAAGTTAGCTTTCTACTATATAACTGAAATACTAAACTTCCTTCGATTACGCTATCTCTCTATCGTAAGCCTCTAATATAAACTCTTTTTCGACTATACCGCTATTTCTACCTCTTTATTAAAAACTTATAACTCGACGACGAGATCTAAATATATTTAGGCCGAAGCAATTGCTCGTCTTAGTAGCCCTAGCTAGATAAGTAGTCTAGTCCTCCTTATACCTAAAGTAAAGTTAAAACATTATCTAACGTCGCTTTTATAGATTAGCTATCGTATACTAGTATAGACAAGATATAAAACCGTATAGAGAACTCTATACAAAAGTTATAAAAACTATTTATTACTAGCTCAAGAAAATATTATTATATAAAGCTAGAAGCGTAGAGTTAGGAGTAAGTTACTTTAAGTAGAGTCTATTATATATTGATATTAACTACTATATAGTATTTTAGAGCTTATTATTATGCTTTTGATAACGCCTGTATAATAGTCTCCGGAGACCCGAGAGTAAGGTCGACTTATAGAAATAATAGAGCGTACTACCGTATTAATTGGCGCCGTTCTCTAGTGCCTCGCTCTCGTAAAAGCCTCGTAATCGCATATTAGTAAGGGCCGCAATAGAAATCACTTGCTTACTAACGGCTTAGCCCTTACTAATATACGACTACGAGGTCAAGTGATTGATCTACTAATGGCTTGGCCTATCAAATTTACGATTACGAGGGCTTTACGAGAGCGAGGCACTAGAGAACGGCGCCAATTAATGCGGTACTTCTAATAGATACTAGCAGTCTTCTATATAGAGTATATAGTTACTCTATAGACAGCTCTTTCTAGAGCTCTTAATATATCATTTCCTACCTATAATTACCAACCCTTCTGAATGCCTACGTTCCCTTTAAGCAACGATCATGTGTTGACTGAAAGATTAGGGTGTATAAGTACACTCAAAGTTACATGACTAAGATGGACGGACATGGACGGACATGCCCTTTGCGGAAAGAGTTCAAGGCTCACGAGTGAGGTGATGGCGAGCATCGCACACGATAAGTCACGAAGGTATTACTTCGATGCATTTCACAGATATTATATGACAGTATGCTGCGTGGCTACTAACTTCTGTATTGTCTTCATTCATGGCCTCGGTGGGTATGTGGTTGTTTTTCTCCTTCCCTAATAGAACCATCGTGCCAAACTATAGGCTCTCTTACGGTCGCTGACCTGCAGCTTGTTCCACCGGTAGGCCCTCTTCCACTCTAATATGCTTCTTCCTTACTGCCTTGACCCCGTCCATGGCCTGTCGACACATCACGCCGCCTTTCTCCAGCGAATTCCGGTGATGTGATCGGGTCAAGAGCCTTGCAATTCTCGTGGCGAGTCGATGTAAGCTGGATTTTGCTTGTGAAAAAGCAAGCGGTTCATGTACTACAATTGACGCGTGCCAGTCTTCATCATGGTGCGTACTTTGAGCTTCCAGTATTAAGATCAACGACTTGAGATTGAGATCCACTTCGAGGTGGTGTCTCTGGCGTCAGTGGTGCCCTTTGCCTACGAGTGGATTCAGCGGAATGCCTTGAGTTGATTGAACGGACATCCAGCTCACGGCTGCGAGCAATGTGTCTTCGGGGACTTCTCTGAGGTAAAGAAGGTGTATAGCCAGACCGAGAATCTATGGAATGTAGATTCGATTCCATATCGTTCGGCGAGTTGGGCCCATTCAATATATCCAGGGCGGCTTGTCTCAAGGCATATATATCCGTGACTGAACCTTGGTCGCCCGGTTGTGAGAGCGAAAGACGGTCACCAGGAGGTATCTTGGATAAGTGCAAACTGGACTGCGCAATATTCGATATGCGATCGTCTGATTGAATCAATGATATGTGCCCGGTCGACATTTGTGCACCCGATGGGCCAGGTGCTAGCAGTGAGATAGTGCGGCTCCGATCACCAATCTCTTGAACACGAGACAAAGGGCTTGAACTTGGCTCCTCCGAAATCTGGGCCAATTGGCTGTTCCTTCTACCCTTCAGTGACCTTTTTGACTCCTTCTTCTCAACTAACTCCAAGGCTGCTGCATCCTGTGACAATGTGAATTGATGTTTTGGATCAAAGGTTGAATCTCGAGGACCCAAAACACCTGCTCTAACTGGGGAAGTGTCGATCAGTGTCGATGATGACGGGTGCTTCTTTCGATGCCGCAATATCAGACTTGTTCCAACGAGGATAAGTAGAAGAAGTATGCCAGCACCAGCTCCTACGCCAACTTTCATTGCAAGACTGGGCCCGTTATCAGTGGAGCTAGACGGTGCAGCCACCGCTGTAGCCGTGGGCAGACTCGGAGACGCTGATGAAGGTGCAGTTGCGAATGTCGAGCTCGAAGGCAGTATCAAGGACGTGATAACATCAAAGATCACGGGTTGCGCTGTGACCGAGTGCACAGAGGAGTTCGATGTTTGATGAAAGCTAGTGCTGACCGCCGCGACGGTTGCCGATGCGTCCAAGGCCGAGGACATTGAAGTTAGGATAGGATATGCCAACGCCAGTCGGGTTGTCAAGGGAGATGATATTGAGCCATGGATGAATGTGATGAGAAAGTTTAGATGTTCGGGAAGAGCAGTAAAATATTCATAAACCTGTAGTGAAGGTGAAGGGTACCGCAAGGTATTGATGAAGAGGAGCAGAGGAGATTGTTCAGCACAGCAAAGCTTGATCAGCGCCATCGATACCTTCATGCAGCCACATCTTGTTCAGGATAGGAAGACTGCTGGGAAGAGGTGATCTTGGAAGCCTCAGCCCTGGAAAAGGCCTTGGATGCAAAGGAGACGCAAGCCAAAAAACGCCACAGCGGCTCACCCTTGGCGCGTTCAAGTGCTGCCTCTAGGTGAAAATTAGAATAGGAGACGTTCGAATCGTGGGGGGTATGTCTTGATTTGGGCACATGCACCCACCACTCAGATTTGCGCCCCGTTGAAGAGCGTGCAAACCAACTGGCACCACGGAGACGCCTGAATACCTGAGTCCGCATTGAGATCAGGATTGAAGGAAGCGGTTTGGCGAAGTCTGGGGGATGGAGGAGCTTGATGATGGAGCGTTGAGAATGAAATGCAGTCGGAGTACGGCGTAGGGGAACTGGCTTCTAGAAGCACGTGACTAGTCTAGCACAGTCACGGAAGTTTGCGAATTTCATCATGTGATCTTTTTGGCTGCTGCAATTGAATTCATTTATGGCGAGATTGCTCATTATCAAGTTGCATGGGGAAAAAAGTGTTGATGGGGAAAAGTTCCATTGCAGTGAGCTGACTCGAGTTGCCGGCGCGGATGCCCTAGGCCAGCTTGAACTTGAAACCTGCAGCAAAATCACGCCCACGCCGTAAACGTCGCTTCTTGCCGGCCGCGCTGCCAGTACTGCGCATCGCAACCTCTCCCTCGTCGACAACGAAAAATTCATCAACAACTCATCATGGCCGTCAAGACTGCAAGATAATATGCTTTATCCATCGCGTCCCATCACGATTCTCGAATTTTTCGAATTGTCGACCTCGCATCGTGCTGTTCTGGCCGTTCCAAAACCTTGCGACAAGAGGCCCCCAGTTCAGCAGGGCCACATCCACCAAACTGCCCCAACTTTGTGGACAACACCGACGCCAAGCAATTATCATCTCTAGATACTTACGACTAGTCATTCTGCGCAACCTGTCACCGCATAATCCGAAGCCAAAAATTGCGCTCTTGTCGCGAAAATGACGGCTCGACAGACTGGTGCGCGCTTTAGGCAGCGAAAGCTGTCCGTCAAGCAAAACCTCGCCATCGTTCGCGAGCACGAGATCGAGGCCAGTATTCTCGACGATGAAGCCCAACGCAACATTCCAAAGGTCGAAACCGGTGTCGAAAAGGGCGAAGAAATCGTGAGTGACTCCCCAGCATTTCATTTTCAAAACTACCATCGCTATAATCTTTGTCGTCACATCACATGACCTACCTTGAATGCTTACAGCCTTGCAGGAGCACCATTTGCAAGCCGTCATATCCGCTGCTCAAGCGGGAGGAGTCAGTGCTGCCAATCTTTTCATTCCCACTCCAGAAGCCATCACCAGTGATGCACAATATGAACGACTGTACCCTCGCCAGTTTCAGCAACCCTCAACCTATATTCGATTCTCCTCGACAGTGGAGGACTGTGTCGGTTGCCCTTATTGTATGACCCACGAAGATGCAGTTTTCCTCAGGCAGTACAATGCGAAACAGAGGAAGAACCTGCAATGCAGCGAGGATCTGTTCGAGGATGTCATGTACTTTTTCGAGAAGACGTCCGCGGCAAAACAACCTTTTGCTGCCGTTGACAACGCTCCCGTCCCTACTTACGAAGAGATGGAAGCTGCTTTCGACGAGGAAGAAGTCAGCTCTGCCGCCCAACGATTTGCGAGAGATATTTACCCTCATTGGAAGTCGCGGCGACTGGAAAGCCTGAGCCATCCTCTCATGCCATCACTGAAATTCGAACGCAATGTTGAAACTGACGACGCCGATCCCTTCGTGTGCTTCCGCAGGCGGGAGGTTCGACAGATTCGCAAGACTCGTGGCCGTGATGTCATGGTCCAGGAAAAGTTGAAGAGGCTTCGGATCGAATTGGAACAAGCTCGTCAACTCATGCACCATGTAAAGCAACGGGAATTAGCTCGCCAGTCGCAGTTAGCTCTGGAGAGGCAAATCTTCGACCAGCGCGCATTGCTCAAAGAATCGAAGAGGAACCTTGGCCTCAAAGGAGACGACGAGGACTTGATCAACCAAAAGCCGATACCAAAACCACGTCCGAGGTTGGATCCCGCTATCATCCAGCGCAGCGGAAACTCGGGCATGGTTCCAAAGGCTCCTCTGACGGTTCGTGCCGATGGTCGTCCTCCAGATTCAGATCTGCTGCAGCTCGCAGACGAAAAGGCGAGCAGAGAGGCAGCAATCAACACCATGATCCAGGACAACATCCAGAAACACAAGACCTGGAATATGGATTGGGTGGACCAGACATGGAGACCTATTACGCCACCGTTGGAAAGCGCCAACGGTGGCCGCAATTCCTTTCGTGCAGCTTTTACCCAACCTTTGCCGACGCCTCCTTCGAGTGTTTCGGAAGGAGAGGACACCGCCATGATGGATGGAGGACGCACGCCAAATTCACATGAAGACAAAACTGCTCCCAAATTGCCGATCCGGTATGCCTCCCCGCCCGCCGATCCGCAGACTGGATATGGCATGACCCTTCGCTCTTCCTTCCGCCGTCGTCAAGGCCGTGGAGGCCGTCTCTTCATAGACCGTCGTGGACTGAAGCGGCCACGCCCAGAAGATTCTGAGGACGAAGACCGACACAAGATGCTCTCTCCTCCATTCTCGGCTCGCCACGAGCGCGAAGAAGATCGCGCCCTATACGATATTGACTCCGACGAAGACACTCAAGTGTATTATACCGATCCATACGATGACTGGAATATAAATTATCGGGTTGCTGTAGGATATAGTCCGAACAGGCAGATTACAGACGCACAACGGGTGGCGCAGCAACAACATATGTTAACGCAACAGCAGAAACATCAGCAAGCTGCTGCGCAAGCCGCCGCAAATGGTGCTAGGCAAGCGCTGAATGCAGCAGCTGGGTGATTGTTGTTGTTGTTTGAGCCTGAGAAATTTGCACATTTGTTTGTTGTAGGACGATTGGGGGGTTTATTTGATAGCGTTTGTTTTCTGGGAAGGATCTCCCTTTCTTTCTATGTCCAAGAGACCTTGTCGTTTGTAGTCTGTGTAACTTCAAGAGAGGACGAGGGCGCCCTTTTGTGCGAGGCAGGACGTGGGACGGAGGACGGCCGGCGTCCTGGTTTCGGAAGATTTTGGTCAGCCAATGTGACTGAAGGATGTTGGTTGCAGTAGGCCATAGCAATGAGATACCCCATACTTATACATCATCTTGTCCTCCATGCTCTTGTTCTCCATGTGATCTGTCTCTTGCTTTGTAGGGAGGGTCTTTGTGATTCGCGGTGCATGCGCATGGTATACTGCATCAATATGAGGTTGCGGTGTGCGGTTCTCGGAAGGTCCTCCTCGTCGCTGCGGGGAACCTGGGAAATATATTCTTGGGCATGCTGAGATCGCTCTGAGAGGGCGTTTTGGAGGTAGCGTAGGTCCTGGGTGCTGGTATTGTATGGGGGATGTGGTTGAATGGAGGTTTCGTGCTGTTGTGTAATTATCAATCTTCAGAGCGAAATGTCCGAAAGCGTTGCGGGAGAAAAATGGGGCCTCTAGGGCTCTGGATTATCCCGGTCTAGTGATTGATTCTATTGACGACTACGCACTCAGCTACTATCTGTGACCTCTGTGACTTTGGGAATCATTTATTTTTATATGTAGCTTTGTTGCTTTCTTCTATTTCCTTTTGACGGTTGTTTCGATTTATAATTATAGGATGAATCTAAGGTTAAGCTTATCTTCTACTTCTACTTTGCGAAAGTACGTTACTTGATAAGTATTGGAGAAGTATATTTGGCATATTGAGGATTTAGATTGGGATGCTTGATACGCAATCTTTTGTATACTACTCTTACCTTACGCTGCGGTACCAAGGACTTCAAAACATGGCTTGTCCTTCTCACTTTTGTAGTATACCTAGGGCAAGAAAAGATGAGCTAAATTGGGATTATCTACGATTTTAGCGTTGAGGCAATGGTTGATACTATAACTATATAGTACTAGGAAAGGATCATCTCACTGAACTCATTTATTGGCGATGAATTCACGTTCCGTGGTCTTTTCGAGTTCCTCTACGGGCATAGTAAATTACTCTGTTTCTCCTGCCGAACTCGAAACCCCTGCCAAAGAGACTACTTACCAACAGCGAGAATCCTTCCGAGGGAACAGCAGAGAAGTAGCGAAAGGGCCCCTAGAGAATTTATAAACAGCGAAAAATCAGTTACCGACTAACTCAGGAACTTGTCGAATAGGTATCACGCTGCAGAGAATTACCCTATTCCAATCCTCAAGTAGATGGATAGCTGCACGTCCGGACCAACAGAGAAATGGATACAAACAACTTTTTGTATGTTGTTGGGTACATCTACAAAGACGAAGCTTTTGCTGACGAGCTTCCGGAATGATGGGATACCGCTAAAGAATGATGCTAGCGAGTTGTTGTAGGAAGGTAGAGGGGATTTTATCGACCCTGGCCTAGGTATGCCCATCGTTGGAGATTACGATGGGATATCCTGAGTCATTAGACATGAATACTTACTGTATATCTTTTGACTATGCATACCGACAGAGATACCGAACCAGGCTCCCTCAACTGCAACACATAGGTGTACGAGCCCGCAGAAGTCGACATGATCCCCAGACGTGAAGAGCTCGCCATAAACAAGTTTCATGATGCGGCAAAATCATTCGTTTCCTGGCTGTGGTCGAATCGGTGTATACCCGCGAGCTACATACTCTCTATATACCTGGGTGGAGACCTCAGAACGACTGCCATGTGGAACTATCTCCAGACACATTGATGAGCTGGCCAATCCATCTACGCCCTCGGAACCGTCTGCAGACAAGACACTACATGATCTTCACCTCCCAATCACGGAGCCGGGAAGAATATCTACCACGTACATGCTACAAATCCTGTCAATACTTCGAGGTCGGAAAGCGCATGTAAGAAAGCTTCCCTAGGCCTGTTCACTCACTAAGAAACCAAACTCATCTACTTTTCCCGGAAAATGAATCTCATCGGCGAATTTCCTATCCGCATGAGCTTCAGAAGCACAACACCGAACTTAATGCAGTCTCCGTTTTGTATCCATCTTTCATGGCCACTATGGGTTACAATACGTATTTACGCCATGGTGGCCACGGAAGCGGCTGCGGCGGACAAGCTATGCTTTATAGGTAAATTGTGGTCATATCCAAGACCAGATTTTGCCGCTATGAAGGCAGAATGGAAAGAGATAGGGCTTGCGTGCGAGAGGATTGAGATGGTCCAAAAAAATCGCAGTGACTGTTATTCAGGTATGAGATATCCACGATGCTGAGATTTTGGCTTTTCCGATGGAGGGACTAGTTCCGGCATTATGTCAAGCCAAGGCAGATGAGTTGTTGACGAAGCTTCGTTGGGATGTTCACTGCCCACAATCAAGAGCCCGTTTCGATGTGCGCCAAGCTGTGCCATGTTCCTGAACTGAGATGAGTGGGATGCGATGGGGACGTTGTCCAAACCTGGAATAGTCACCAGATTCGGGATTACATGCAATCAAGAGCAAACAGCTACAGCATCGCAAGGCCAAGAAGACTTTTCTCCATCTTTGACGTAATGACCGTTTCGCCTGGGCGGTATTAAATAGTAGAATGTGGCGTAGCAAACATGTCTATTCTCTCTTCGTCTGCCGAAGAGGTCAATGGGATAGATATACTTCCCATTCCTAATCAAAAAGGCATCCCGCGTTCCCGAGTTCTATGCAACCATACCTTCCATGCGATCATTTGTATAAGCTTATACGAGTAGATCCAAACACTTAGCAATTAGTCATTTACACGTGGCTGCTCTTGGGTTCATAATAGTGAGCCATCTCCAAGCCTGCTCTTCTGAACCCGCACTTGACATAGAATCCTTCATTGGCCTCTGAGCAATCGAGAATGGTCTGCGCATAACGATTAGCTTCTGATTTGGACGTGAGTGTGAAAGTGAACGTACCTTATAGCATCCAACTTGCTCAGCGACGTGATCCAATGCCTGAATAATCCTTAAACCAAGCTTCTTCCCTTGCTGATCCTTTGCTACGGCAATATCCTCGATGTGACCGACGAGGCCAAGGCTGTGTATACTACCAGACTATTAGCTCCTATTCCAGACAACGAGTTTCATACCCCTCCCACGACCCTCTTCCTTAAAAATGCCAAACTCACAATTTCCGCTCGACCACCAGACACCCCGTTCCTACGATTCCTCCCTTTCCTTTCCCTTCTTGCGTCTCCCTCGCCGTGTCCACGATTACCAACAAAAAGTATTCGTCGTTTCTCTTGCTCATCCACTCATATCTCTCATTCCATGCTTGTTCTGATATCTCGCCGACGGTGGTCAGAACTCGGAGGACATCTAGGAAGCCAGAGTGATAATCTGATTTTTGCAGAGGTCTGCATGTGTAACCTTCTGGCAGAGAAGTAAGGACGGTAGGCGATATAAGGTGAGGAGAGAAGAGGGGTGGGTCGGACATCGTCGTTGAAGCCATGGTGGTGGAGCAATTGGGTCAAGTATGGGTTTGGTTGAGTGAGTAGGACAGAGTGGAGGGAGGAAAGGAGGAAAGGCGTGAATTGGGGCTACGGTAATGCTGAGGTGGTTGTTGGTGATTCTTGGTTGCTTGTTTAGGATCCTGGACTATTTTTGGATAACGAGGTGGGGCATAGAAACTCGACTCCTTTAACCACCCATCCCCTCAACAGTCAATAACATCGGCCAACGATGACGAGCCCAGATTCGGCGGTCGTCTCGTCCATGTTTTGAGGTTTGCCCCTAGAGCAACAAAATTTCCAGACGTCCAGGGTCGTCTCTTGTGATCTTTTGTCCGGCCCAATTCGAGTGGTTATCGCCAGGACATCTAGACCATGGCATCAATCCCCATCTGACAAACCAAGCGAGGAATTATGGAATCACGAGAAGGACGTACATGACTACGATAAGAAAGAAGCTAGAAACAACACATCCTCAAAGACGCTCCCCCAAATCATTACGAAGCGAAGTCGTATACACGGGACCCGCAGAGCCCAACACTGAATCATTCACAGCCTTGAAGTCGCGTTAGAACACCCGCGATTGCCCTGCAGAGATCGTACACTACGAATAGAGGCGCTTTGTAAAATGCACAAGATACATCAACAGCCTTTCAAGACGCTGATGTGGTTGAAGCCCAAAAAAAGCTCTAGTACAATAGCAATGGATTTCGTATCATCTTCCCACGTATATATAATACAGGAGTTAAGATGGATATAAAGACCACCGAGCACTTGCTCAGTCCAGTCGTTGCCTTACTTGACCTATTCAAAAGGATTTCTTGGAGCAGGCTCTGGATAATGCAGGAGATCTTTTGTTCACGACGTCGGACAGTACTGGTGAGATGGTGCAAACAAATGATTAGTGTATATATTGTGCATACTTGGCCAATCTACTACCAAGAGACCACCGTATGCCACAAACTTAGGAACATGACAATATGACAATGTGACGTCTCGTTCCATATTTATCAAGAGTCTCCACATCACATTAGGCATCATACCAGACGCTATTATTTTTGAAAAACAGCGAAAAATATCATGATGCTAAGCGAACTCGATTCTTCTCCATCTCAATATTCAAGACCAACCTGGAAATAAGTGTTGCTGGCCCTGCGATTGCGCATCGTTGAAGTTCCACATACCATCAGCCATGAACAGCCCGCTGATGGCTCCGTCCATGCCCATACCCAAGCTTCCAATCCCGTAATCGAAGCCATCATATCCAGGCAGGCCAGGACCACCTTGATAGGCATATGCAGCAGGGTCCATTGGTAGATTATTCATGTGTTGTTGCTGTTGCTGTGGCTGTTGAGGAGGGTACCAGCCTTGTTGACCCTGCTGTGGCTGGGTTTGTTGTGAGGCTTGTGGTTGCGCGCGTGGATCAGCGTTCTGTTCCTCGTTGTTCGACGTTGCGACTTGACTGAGCATCTGCAGACCAGGAGCTTGGTCGGCTTCTTGAGCTGGCTTAGGAGGTCCTTTGAAGTCCCCACAGGTCAGTAGTGGTGTATTGATCCCGTTGGACTTTGTGGTTCGTCCCTTGATACCCTGGTAGCGTTCTACTAGTCTCTGAATCACCCACAGAAACTTCGAGTGCGGACTCAGTCTGTCCTTGTCCATGATTGTCTGGAAAAGCTGTTGTAGTCTCTCCAGGTATTGCTCAATGTGCAACTCATCGCGTTTGATGATAGCACCAATTTCGCCAGGTCCGGTTGCGGCGATGTATAGCTTAATGATGACGACAACAGCGTATATAACGCGCACGGCTATGATCACTGGTTAGTTGCAATTATAGATTCGCAGCAACCACAATCATGACTTACAAAATATTACAGGGAGTGCGTAGATGATGTCGAACTCATATGACAAAAATGTCTCCATGATATCTCGACACGATTTCTGGCATGCCGTCAAAGCGTCAACATGCTGTGGTCCAAGGACGTGATCGCCGGTTGCTGTCTTGAAGCTTTCTTCAGTGAAGGGAGCCTTGAAGTCCTCGACAGTATTCTGCGAATGAAGGGCAATCTCATGCAGGTATAGATTGGTTACGTGCTCGGCCAATTGCAGCGCATGATCAGTCACCTTGCTCGATCTCACATCGGCCAGAGCTTGCTCAAAATGGTGGATGCCATAAGAGACTTTCCCATCCGAGATGGAAAGATTGACCGCGGGATCATCCATGGCGAATTGCACAGCAATCTGCTCGGAGATGTGAGCGATCCTGACGTGCTGACACAAAATCTTGTCCGATGGCAATGCATCTTCGGCCGTCTCAAGATATTCTAGGCATTCACGCATGTAGTCATTGAAGCGGACAAGTATTGGCCGCCTCAGTACCATGGTAATACTGATGCAAAGAAAGTAGCACACGATCCAAGCTCGTCTGGCTTCAGCCGATTCAGGATTGGGCAGTACA
This sequence comes from Venturia aucupariae, assembly GCA_003693225.1. Lineage (NCBI taxonomy): Eukaryota > Fungi > Ascomycota > Dothideomycetes > Venturiales > Venturiaceae > Venturia > Venturia aucupariae. The sequence continues at coordinate 25,888 of QWZN01000119.1, forward strand.
CGTCTGAATGGCGGCTCCTGTCCAAACCACTTCCGCTTCCAGGGACTCTGTCTCTTGCCAATTCCGATGTCGATGGCCATAATCGCAGACATGTGCACCATCTGATAGAACATGTGTTGCTCGAAGTTGGCAGGTGGGCGGTACCAGAGAGTGGCCACGTGTAGAGCTTGGATCAGCTCGAGGCTCTTTTCTCCCTGTTTCCACATGCTACATGCGAAAATTTCTCGCATTTCCCGTTCCAGTGCTACTTGCGTGTTTTCAGAAACTCCAGTGCCGTAGCAGGTACTACTCAATATGGCCATGAACAGTATGGGCTTTTCCGATCGTATCGTCTTGGCTTTGGTGCCAGGAGCAAATGGCACAGCCGGAAATCGATGCGAGCCATGGTTCACATATTGGTCGAAGATGTTCTCAGCAGTGGCGGAGTCGATGATGGTACTGATGTTACGGTCGATGTCCGAGTGGTCGAAAATTGGTGGTTTCTGCTGGTTGTATATACTCGTGTTTCCATCTCCTTGCTCGTTGGTTGTTGGTGTGATCTGGATAGTGTGTCCATCATGTCTGGAGGCCAGCTTTATCGTATCGATTGGCTCAAGCCGCCTTCTCTTGTCAGGTCCATCGTTCGGCCTACTTCCTCGCGTCATTGTCGGTGAAGAAATGGAATCGTGATTGCCTAACAACCTCTGGTCGGGCTGATATTGCTGCGGCGAGGTTTGAAAATTGGGCGAAGCCGAATCAGGTTGTCTCTTGATATCAGCATAGCCATTATTCTCGTATTGTGCCACGCCCTCCCTGGCGGCTAGGGTGGCAGTGAGAGCGTCAATCTTGCGTTCCAATTCTGCAACCCGACTATCTGCCTTCTTTTGTCGCTTACGCGTTGGTGGAGTGACAATGCATTGCCTGCCGGCCTTTGCGCATCGCTTGCATGGTTCACCAGAAGAGGGGTCGATGATACATTTGACTTTCAAGCCCCGACAAGAGTCGCAGGCTCGAGGACGCTTTTCTGGTTGCTTGCCAGAGCTGTAAAGAGTAGTTAGCCATCCGATTGCTCTGTTTGTGGTGATGCGCCTGCAGTATTGCATGCAGAGGAGTGGAGCATAGCTCACCCTGGTTGTCCGTCCATAGGCGAGGCATGTTCAGATGCAGAGTCGTCGGCGCCGGAGTCCTGCTCGTCGCCCTGCAGCGCGGGATCCACATGCTGCGGATGTTGTTGCTGGGCGTGCGGAGGCCGAAGGGTGTGCGAAGGAGGATGAGGAGGAGGCAGTCCAGGGTGATTGTGATGGTTCAGCGGCGGTAGGTTGTAGTAGGGTTGCGGTGGCGACGTGTGAGCATGCTGCTGCTGTGGAAGGCCGTGGCGGAGAGCATCTATGTGTTGGTGTTGGTATGGAGGAGGAGGAGGAGCGTACTGTCCGTGAAGGCGTGGGTCGATAGGCTGTTGGGCCATGGTAGGTACAGAGAGGAAGCGGTTGTGGATATCTTGAATCGGTGGTTAAGAACAGCGAAGTGCCGTGTCTGTCCAGAGGACGCTGAAAGAGATGCCGACTCGCCGAAAGTGAACCTCACCTCAGAGTCCAGTCGCGCAGAGAGCAACCGAATGCAGATGGGATGCAACGCGACTGGTTGAAGGAGGGTGAGTTTTCGGTGATGGGGTGGAAATGAAGAGGGACGACGGACGAGTGAGTCCAAGGATCAGCCAGGCGCACCGAAACTTACTGAAGGCTTAGGTGCAACTCGAAGTCACCGTGTCTTTACAAAGTCAACACCGCGGCTACACTACAGCCAACTCCTTGCATACCATCATGGAGTTTATTCGTCCGTCGGTGTGAGGTGTTGCATGGGAAATAATGCGAAGGCACCAGACATCAGACATCAGGATCAGACACCAGGCACGCTCATGCACCATCAGCCATTGCTGGCGCTGATCAGACACGAGACTGTGAAGTGGAACCTTGAGATATTCCCAAAGGAATGGAGGCCTAGCAGTGGCACTCAGTACATGGTACATAGTATTGTTATACGTTGTTGGCGCCGCACATGTCGCATATACTACCACACCAGTACCAAATGTGCCTCTCGCCTTTTGGGACGGGTCATGACGGCGACGATTAATCAGCTTAATCAAGGGCATCCATACCTATCATGATCCATATCCATCCACAACCTTATAATAACCGAGGATCATGTCAAATACCGGAAATGTATTAGCGAGCATCGCTTGTCGCTTAAGCTTCTTTGTTGATATGTCATGGAATTCCAGGTCCTCCCTCTGTCAACAAGTCTGGGCATTCGGGACGGGGAAGAGCATGTCCGATACAAAACATTGCGTAGGTAGGTGATTGACATGTGTTTCTAATACAGCTCACGATCAGTTGCATGTTCTTGCTATTCGTCGAATAAGGATTACATATAAACTTGAGAAAAACCAAAGGTGTTTACCATCGTAGGTCGAATGTTATACACATTATATGCAAGGAGTCATATGCAGGAGACACGAAACAGCCTTATCAAACGCGGACAAGGAGCTACTAGTAGTCTTCATAACGGACAAGTCCCACCAGCAACGTGGGTTGACAAGGATGCGGGTTCCATCCATTCTTCGGAACGGCCGGAATGCTCAGGTACTCCCACTCTGTCGATCAAACAAGCGAGGAGATGGACAACAACCGGCTTGTGATTTTTGCTCTCTGCACATATTTGTGGTACAGTATGTATGCTTGGGATCTAGATATGGAATTAAGAGACGAGTTGGGTGAATAAAGAGCACAGAAGAGATTGACAAGATGTTGGTGGCCTTCCTTGTACGGTAGAATACTTCAGCCTTGCCCCAAAATAGCCCACTTCGCACGTCGAGCTTGCCACGAGAGCTTAGCCTCTATCCAGCTTTTGGACCAACTCACTCGAAGATTAGGTACCTATTACCGTGACTACTCAACCACCACCAAACCCCACCCACACTGTGCACACACAACCATCATCACCACACAACCCTCACAGCACATAATCCTAATTCCTAACAGCCTCAACAATCGCCCCTTCCCTCCCCTCATCCAACCCATCCAAAACCTCCATATCAACCTCTCCCAACTCAAAATCAAAAACCTCTGCATTCTGTCTAATCCTCTCAGCCGTATCACTCTTCGGCAACGGCACCCATCCCTTCTGCAAACAATACCTCACAAGCACCTGCGTAGTACTTTTCCCATATTTTCCCGCAACAGCGACAAGTGTGGGATCACTCGCTTTTTGGTTCCGCACGAGGGGGGAATAGGCTTCGATGACGATGTTGTTTTGTTGGCAGTAAGTGACGATTTCACGTTGTTGGCACCAGGGATGTAGCTATCCCCATTCCCCATATCAGAAAGATCCAAAAGGCCAGGGGATTTTGAGAAGGAAAAAACCAAAAGTAGAGACGTGCAGGGGAGGGGAGGGGAGGGGAGGGAATGAAAGATCAATGAAAAAAATCTCCTCACCTCAATCTGATTCACCTCAACCTTCTCCTTCGCATACCCGTGTACCTCCTCAATCTGCCCAACCCCAAAATTACTAACCCCAATCGCCCTACATTTCCCCTCCCCCTTCAACATCTCAAGCGCACCCCACATCTCCCTCGTCTTCTGAGCCCCAAAATTAGGACTATGGATCAAAAATAAATCAACATACCCCTCCCCGGGATCAATCTTCGCAACACTCTCCCTCATCCCCTCCAAACTCGCCTCCACAGATCCCTTGGCGAACAGAATCTTCGTGGTAACGAATATCTCCTCTCTAGGAATCCCGGATTCTACAATGGCCTTCCCCACTTCCGCTTCGTTATCGTAGTACTGTGCTGTGTCAATGTGGCGATATCCCGCTTTCAATGCTTCGAGACAGGAATTTTTGCAGACGGCGGGCGCGGAGAGGTAAACACCAAAACCCAATTGAGGGATCCGAATGGAAGAATGCGGCAACGTGAGCGTTGAGTTGATGGAGAGGTCAGATTTCGTTGTTGTTGTTGTTGTTGTTGTTGTTGAAGACATGGTAGACAAGTCTCTCAGCATAATATGAAAAAGTAGTTGATTGGTTGTTGGATATTTCCTAGTGTCGTGATGTGTAGTGCTTTCAAGTTGGATAGCCTGGAAGTGCAAAGTCACATTTGATGTGGAGATGTTGGGAGGAAGGTCTCGTGAGAACATGATATGAGCAAGGTTCGCCGTTCCGAAATTCAACTCATGATGCAATACATCCTTCCACCTGCATTCTTGCCCGACTTCGCCCAATAAATAAACGTCGTTGCAGCCTGTCTGGGAAATTTCGCGAGAGTCAAGTCGATGAGGATTTACAAACCTAAAACGCGGTAGAAGAGACGGTACACCAATCATCAGCACACAACTACAAGTCTCAATATGGGCAATCGACGACCATCATTATTCTATTAATATTCGAGACAGTAAGTGTTCAAACAGAGTGGTGTCTACACCTAGAAGCCTATGTATATGTAAACCAATAGCAGTCTAGAAAAATGTAAATGGGTATCTTCGTCAATCATGTAAAGCCGCTATCCAAAAGTCAAGTTTATCAAAAGGTCCTCCAGGTGGAATCGATTTTTCGAATCGTCAACGTAACCATGAGCCAGTTCCAGAATCTCCAAATCAAGTGCAGAAGCAATGCACCCGTCAACGTCGGCAGATATATCTGCACAACCTCCAGATAAGATCCAGGTTGTACGCTTGTTTGAACAAGATTTGTCGATGTCACCGGCTTGCTGATTCCGGCACCATTCGGGACTGGTTGGAACTCGGTGATCACTTCTTCGTCGTATGGGAAGGCGCCATGCTTTTCGTAGTATGCCAGAAGCTCGTCTTTCTCAGCCCATCGATCTTCGAGCCATTTGTCGAACGCGGCTTCATCTTCCGGAATATCCGCAACAGCAAATCTTCGCCAGTGCATACTCACTGATTTCGGGCCATGTCCATCGATATAAATGGACTTTATCGTCCAGATGTCTTGGGCATATTGACCTGGTCTGTCACATGTCAGCCTGAGCATTTTGATAGTTTCGAGAGGGATCCTCACGGCAAACCCTCATATGCCATTGTACAGTCGTAAACCCAGTCTACAGTCCCTTTGACTTGTTCGAGGCAGAAATGTAGGCCGGTACTCCTAGGCAGCAGAACATGTTCCAGGTCAGGCTTGCTAGATTTCTTCGCCCAAGCTTGGCTCTTTGCGCGTCCGTTCTTGGACATGTTGGTTCCTTCCGGAAAGATAAGCATCCACATGGGCACTAGCTCATTCTGTCCTGTGATGGGATTGCGTTGCTTCCTCTTGAGTTTGTCCAATCGATGCTTAAATCTTGGTTTGTCTTGTGCCCACTTCCTCGCGAGAAATACGAAGCTGAAGAACAGCATGCCCGGCCCGAGGAGTGGAATATATTTTAGTTCGTCTTTGAGGATGATGAAGAAGTGGCCTGCCATGTCATTGGCGTAAGCATGCCACCAAAGATAAAGCCAATCCGTGTAGATCTTACAGCCGCGTTAGTGGAGGTATTCCAGATGTAGTCACAGTATATACCTGGTGATTTGCAAGGAGTAATATCCTTTCGGGGAAATGTGCCTCGAGTTTTCCATCAGATGTCCTACGGAGCTGTCCACGCACACTCTTATCACCAGTGACTATGACCGTTGTAGGACTCCACCACTGTTGTATTATGACCATCAAAACGCCAAAATGCTTCTTCAAGAGAGCCTGCCAGGCATAATACCAATCCTTGTCCCAGAGATATAAGGGGAGAGCTGCCCACTGTGTCATGTGTATACTGGAGAATGTAAGCATGACATCCAGCGGGGGGGAATAAGGATTTGCCTACCTTAGAGCAGTGCCGAGAAAGTATAATGCAATAAGAACGACTCTCCAGCCTTGTATCGCTGGATGGCTTGGTGTTGGTTTGGCTCGTTCGACTTGAGCTGTAGGCTTGAGGGCTGGGGCAATAATTTTCTCGCCAGCGTCCTCCTTTCGTTGCCGGATGCCCTCGGACTCGATATTCGACATGATTGTGTGCCAAGCTCTTCTTTTGAACGCGTAAACAGGAATTTGTAGGTGATAGCGTGACGATGCTTAGGTGGTGGACGGAATAGGAAGGAGGTGGGCGTGGAGGAACAAGTAGGAAGTCTAGCCTTTTGTCACACTTTGTGCTCTGCCATCTCCTTGACTGTTGAAGTCTTTCGAAGGGGATGGGACGGAGAGAAGACGGGAAAACGACGTTTTCGCGGTGAGGACTGGAATCGAGAATGAGAATCACGACTGCCTGGGCCTCGCCCGTGACACCCCTCCCCCAAGACATCACCACTTGCAAGGGTACAGCTCCGAACTTGGTTAGTACCCGAGCGCCTCTATTGTCCCGTACCTACCAATGGCATGAGAGGACTTATAACCAAGCACTTGACACCAACTTCTTGTACCAGTACAACAATCATCCATCTCCCCATCTTGGACGGACACGTCTTCAGCTAGGTAGACTCGACAGCCTGGACAGCACGAACTCCAGAGGTCGGGCTTATACTTCAACAGAGAATGATTTCCACACGGAGTCGATGCACAAGCAAGAAGCAAGGCTGAGGCAAAAAAAAAACTATCGATAAACGATGGAGGTATATACCAATGGAAAAGACCTAAGCGTTGCAAACTCCACCAACTCCAAACAATTTATACTCACTTATTCACCGTGAGACTAAATCCTACACAAATACCCAGTAACCATAATCCCTAAGAACCAAACGCTCAACCCTCACAAATCTCGCACCTCTTATGCTTCTTGAAGTCACCAACATAATGATCAATATGATCCTGTCCATCCAACCTCTCTCCACTCTTCGGTCTCCTCCCCATCCAACTGCTACCCCCCTCACTCAACACATCCAAATTCGTCCCCTTCTCCTTCAGCTCCTCGGTAACAGCCTTCAAGTCCAACTTCAGGTAATCCGCCAAGAATTGTCCCACCTCAGTATTTTCGTGGTTTCCAACAAGAGCTTCAGCACCCTTGGCACTGGAGGCATAGATGTTGACATCCGCGGCGGAATGACCGTGGGTGCTCCAACCCGTCTGAGCGCGGCGAGAGACAATGTCTGCGAATGTATAGGGGGCGAGTTCGGGATGATCTACTAAGAGGGCTATTTCTTCTTCGCTGGCATCGGAAACACCAAGCTTGTTGATTACCGTGTGTTTGATCCATTTCGTGGTATTGAGGCCTGGATTGTCCTGACGATAGTGGAAGTACTCCACTCCAAGGCGTTCGGCAGAAGTGGTGACAGCCCCAAGCACTTGTGGATACCAAAGATACTCTGGATAGGTGGCATGCAGCTGTCGCGCAGCAGCTAGACCCCCTGTTTCGTGATCAGAGGTACTGACCATGATACCTGGTGTGCTATCCTTGTCCAAGAACTCGAGAACGCTAGCGAAAGCGTCGTCGTATGCCAGAACCTCGTGGACCTGGGCAGCAGGATCATTTGCGTGACCAGCGTGGTCGATTCTGCTACCCTCAATCATGAGGAAGAATCCCTTGTCGCTATCGGCAGTAGCTGCACTGAGCGCGGCCATTGCAGTTTCTGCCATCTCTTGAAGCGAAGGATAGACATCGCTCTCGTGTCTACGATCAATCTCGTATGGAATGTCCGTCTGGGCAAAGAGTCCGAGAAGAGGCAACTGCACAGCTTTTCCCAACTTCAAGCCGTCAAATCCAGCACGGTCACTGATATAATTGAAGCCAGCCTTCTCTCCAGCCTTGATTATATCCTTCGCGTCTCCACGACAAGATCCCTCAGTATTGTTTGGCAAGAAATGGCATCGTCCACCACCCAGAATGAGATCCACGACCCTGCCCAAAGGATAATCTCCCACAAGCTGTTCTGCAATCCTATCCTCTTCGTCTCTCATATTCACATGCGCAGCAAAGCAAGCAGGCGTCGCATCCGTGATCCTCGTCGTCACAACAAGACCAGTCATATACCCAGCCTTCTTCGCCGCCTCAAGCACAGTCCCGCAAGGCGTTCCGTCCGGCAGCACAGAAATAGCACCGTTATAACTCTTCATACCGCACGAGAACGCAGTAGCCCCAGCAGCGGAATCCGTGACCAAACTTGAGGAACTCCGCGTCCGCGATTGTCCAATAAGATGTCCGTCAATAACCAGCTGCTCCGAATACGGCAGTCCAAACTGATGTTGCTTGAAACTCCTCGTCATACTCAGACTCGTTGGGCCCATGCCATCCGACACCATCATGATGAGATTGCGCTTCCCGCTAGGAGTGTGCTTCTTCGACCCATTATCTGATTGTCCTTTCTGGTAGACGACGGCGAGGATTATAACACCAGCTGTGGCGATGAGAGCCCATGTGAAGAGACCGATTTCGCGCCATAGTTTCCATTTGTCTTGGGAGGAGCGGCGGATATGTTCGCCAGTGAGGAGGGCGTCTTCTTCGGGGTTAAGAGAGGAGTCGGGGGAGTCGCTGCGGTGAAGTAGGGGCTCTTCGCCGCCAGCCATGAGGAAGAGTGCGGGAATGGTTGCAGGCGATGGATGTGAGGATGCTCACCGAAGTAGCAGGGAGGAAGAACGGAGACGTCAAGGAATGTCTGTGAATGTTGTTCTTCTTGCGATCCTGCGCGACATGTGGAGATTCAATGGCCATTCTCGTCCAAGCTCATTGGCCATGGTTCAGACCAAAGAAGTAATGCACGGCTTAAGGATGCCCACATGATAGAGCGGTCAATCAGCTGATTTGGTGGTTACTAAAGTCATGATGCCGCCGAATGATTAACAATGTAAATGATATTGTTTTCTGTATTCTTTGACAGTTTTGACTGAGGACAGGTTGTAGTGCGGGAGAACTTTTTTAATGAGGACTCGCAAGGCTGATGAACTATTGCGAATACTAGCTGGTTTTGAGAGGCGAAAGAGTCCAAACAGGCCGAAGACATCTGCGATTTCAGGAACGGTACCTAACCAAGATACAGAGGGCAGTGATCTATCCCATCCAAACACCTATGCAAATAATGTCGATACTATGAATGAAGTAGCATATCAATCATACAGTATCCTTCCCCATCCCTTTCTCCTTTCCCTCCTCCAAAACCTCCACATCCTCCATCTCACACCTAACACACCCACACTCAAAAGCCCACGTCTCATTCAACCTCCCCCTCCTCTCCGCCAAACCCATCCCAACCTCATCACCTCCCAAATAAGTAATGAACAGTTCCTCCCCTTTCTCCACCCTTCTACTCGTCCAAAAATCCCACGCCCTTCCCACCCTCGTCTTCCCCACATTCGGACTACAGGAATGGTTAAAGAAAGAAGCCACAGGCCAAACACCGTAACCCATAAACTCATCGCCGTCATCATCGAGACTGCGGATACCAAAGGAATTGTGAGAATCGCGTTCAGCGAGGGCGAGGAAGGCGGACGCATTCACAAATGGGAGGAGAGATAGAGGGAGGAGAGCGAGCAGGTGGAGGTACGATTGTATTGCTGTTTGGAGGCACGAGGTTGTGGTGTATGGTGTTGGATCCGGGACTAGTTGGAGGAGGGTTTCCCATTCCGTTGCTGCTACCGGGTCCGTTGAGGGTAGGATATCTTGGGAGCGAGATAATGTTGCTGAGAGGAGGAAAGAGAGATAATCTGGGTTTGGAGATATTGCGAGGACAGATGTTAGAGCTCTCCGATGAGGTTTTCTCGTCGATCCGTTGCGAGCTTCGAGGATGAAATGGGCTGTACTCGATACCGAATTCCATGTTCTCTGTATCTCTTCCTCGTATGGTCGTTCCACCTTTGTATCGTAAAACTCACAATCATCATTTCCATTTCCATTCTTAAACCCAGTCCCCTTCGTACTCTTTCTCTTGATAAACCCCTCTATTGCCGTCCATGCCTGAATTGCAATTGGCCCTACACCCTCCCTCCAAGCTCGAAGACACTCTAGGCTACAGAACGAATGCCCAGTCTCCTTACATCTGGTCTTAAGATTTCTTCCACGCTCATACACAAAGCACTGCGCGCAGACCTCACGTTTGTAATCCCTCAAAATGACAGAAGCTGGTAACGATGCAGTGTGCATAAGTGATGTTCTGGCTGGTATGTCCTGAAGGGCAAACACTCCCCTCCCACGAGTAGGTGTGTCCTTGACTTCGAAGAAGCTGGTCCGGGGCAGACTTGAACCATTCGACATCCTGCTCATTCGGAAGACAAAATCAACAGACACAAAAAAGTGACAGAAATTAGCAAAAGCAGAGGGATACACGAAAGTGATAAGTCAGATCAGGGCAAAACAAGTCTCAAACAAGTGAATGACTCCCGGTAGGTTAGGCGCTCCAAGACGCGATCCAACAGTGCTATAAGTAATCACTTCCAACTACCATTCATCACCTATCGAAATTGTAGTCGACTCCAATCTGTTGACGCCCCTGCCCAACTGAATAAATTGGACACCAAGATACAGCGATTGCCAGTCAAAACGTCGGCATATCCCGGCGAATCCCTTTTGTCTACTCTATGCTAGCTTGAGCATATATACCGTCTCTTTACTCCAGGCTATCCTTACTTGGACGCGTCAATTGTACCTTGTACATGCAATCCGCGAAACAAGTGTCGGATATCGTAATGGCGTAGCGATAATCGGGAGGAAGGACAATTCGCGAATCGAGCAAGGAAACGTGAGAATTTTGCGAGAGGGGATAGATGAATAATCCACAATGAAACTCAAAGGACGCAAATGTGTTTTTTTTCACAAAAAAAAAGGGAACGGCAGGAAGAGTGTCAAACGAAGAAAAGGGATGTGAGCATACTGAAATCCATTAGCGCAGTCCAAAACGCCAACGACCTAGAACAGCTAGAGAATCACCGCGCTCTCCTGTCACCCGAGGTCAAGACTCGCGGCTGCAAGCCAGAACGTGGGTGCTTCTCAAGATGTCGAAATGATGGGTCGTCGAACTCACCGCTGTTTGAGAATCCAACGGCCGGCTGCTTGTGAAGCAGTAGTCGATCGGTCTAGGCTTGCATTGGATTGCCCAGATTAGTACTCAGGCACAGCCGATGTCTGGTGGAGCCGATTTGGTTGAGGAGGACATGATGGATTCCATGACGGGGAGTTGGACATACGAGAGATGCGGAATCTTAATACCCGTCACCTTTTGACCCTACTCCCTCTATTAGTGGCGGGTACCTCCTAGTTTCTAGTCTTGAAAAACATGACCCACTCGGACGGACATCTATATTAAACATCTTACCAGAAAACACGAGCCGCTCAACTGGTGTGTTATCATGGCAGCACAATTACAAGCCAAACACATCACGGTAAAGGTCAAAACTCGAAAGATTTGCAGACAGTATGAACTTGTCATTGCGTATAAAGCTCTACCAAATCCAAGCCTCGTCTCTATTAGTCTCCCCATTCAATATCATCAAACTCTGCTCAAGTATGGCGTAGAACAAGCGCTTCGTTCTCTCATGTGCGCGACCCAAGTGATCGTCTAGGCCTTCTTGTCCTGTAACCACAAATGTACTCCTTATCCATCCCCGTCAATTAATCCAAAGTGACCCTGCCATATCCAGTGCGTGCACATGCCCAAAGTGTGCCTCGCACGACTATCCAACTTACACACTCGCAGAGCAGCAAAATAGAATACAAGAATGCCGGCCAGATTCGTGGAGGTACACGAAAGCATGACCATGCCTAAAGAGTGACAGAAGAGACCAGTAGCGGCTTTTGTGTAGAATATTAAACGGGAGTGGTCAATGCAGGAGCAGACAGCCAGTACCATGGAGAGGTCGAAACCAAAAACGCCACCCACTCCTGAACACCGCCCAATGAACGCATGAAATGCCACGAATGCAACCCGACGTGCTGAGGCGAAGCGACGTAAGCTTCTTTCTAAGATATCGCGAGAAACAAACAAACCAAAAATCGTGACCGGATATGAGCGTCGGTCGGAATATATACATAAAAAGGCGGTCAAAATCGACCAGGAAGACGGCCGTGATGGGTTCAAACATCGGCCGTGGTAGGGCCACGCTCCCATTTGATGGGATGGAACAGAGTCGATCGAAGACACAAGCGGCCGGTCTGAGTGAGTTCGTGCCAACTGCCGCCCTCTTTGTTCTCGAGGTAACCGAACCAACGTCGCCAGAGAGCACCGGCAAATCCGGAATTATAGTAGAAGCTGCTTCCGAGCTGGTTGTGCTCTCCCCAGCCGAAGACGCTATCGGTAGGCTTTGCAGGGTGGTTGAATACCTGGTCCATGTAGTCGAGCGGCCAAAGGCGATCAAAATATACGGGATGAGGCACGTATGCTGCTTTGAGCCCGTGGTGAAGAGCAATAGTGGGTGGCCACATCTCTGGGAACATGGTATGCTTCATCTTATAGGTCTCAGCGTGAGCAAGATCCAGGAGTCGCTTGGAGAGGCGAGAGACAGTGATGATGGCGACTCGGCGTGGAGGGATTGGGTGCTGTCTGCTATAGCCGTCCACGTCATCTCTGAACACCCAATTCGTCTTGGCCGGATCGAAAAGAGGGTTGAAGGTGATGAGATCAGCCTCTTCACCAACACCCCATTCATAATTGTCCTCCAGGTAAGAGTGTGGTGGCTTAGTCTCGTTTGGAGATGGTAGCATTCCATTGTTAGGGAATGTGGCAGGGCCCCAGACAGGACCAGCTGGGTCTAGAAATGTCTCCTGCTCAACTGTCTTCGCAAAGTCTGTCCAGTTGCCGTGGAAATCCGGCATGTAGTAGCGAGCGCTTCGTTCCCACAAACCCTTGCGGGGCTGTTCCTTAGCCCAGTCGGTGATCTTCTTGTTAAACTCGTAGTAGTGACCGGAGTACCTAAGATCCATCTCCCAGTTCCAGTAAAAATCATATTCTGGGTGCTGCTGGGAGAACCAGAAAAGCGGGAAATGGGCACCGCGATAAACGCCGTGGATGGGCTGTCCAGAAGGGTTTTCGAAGTTCTCCGGGAATGGTGCAGGGTAGTAGAGCCTCATCAACTCCTCGGACCAAAGAGTGGTGATGCCCCAGAATTCTTCTGGAACATGTTCTTGAAGGGTCTTCTGGTAGATTTCCTTGTCCGTCCAAATTGGGATGCCGTCGTCCCGGACTTGAACAAGCAGATGCACATCGTACTCGCCGCCAGTTTTTAGGCTCAACTCAGCGATCATGGCGCGCATTGTCAGAAGTTGATGGTCGTCGTACTTGTAGCCCGTATAGGATCGCAAGATGTATGCCTGTCGGGACACTTGCTTCTTTGGTTTCCACTCTGCACGAGATTTAGCGTCTTGGGGAGCGGTCTGACTTTCAAATCGTCGCTTGTTCTTCTCGAAGCACTTCTGCTGAGCCGCGCCCCAGTCTACTTTGCGGTAGTCGATCTTGGCCTGCTGTTTCCACACCTTGCCTGAACCGACCTTCTCCGACTGCTCAGCCAGCCCGAGTCCACCTTCTTCGCGGTCGTAACCGTAGCCATATGGTCCAAACCGGCCGAAGCGGTCCCAGCAAACATCGTCGCGCAATTTGAGAACGTCGTGGGAGCCAAAGAAAGGTTTCGTCATGTTCTGGGGGATTCCAGGATAGGCGAAGATTTCGGGAAGTTTGACCTTCTCCTCATCGTCCAAGAAGCACTCTCGCACCTCGTAGTGATGCTCTTTGTATTCGTCTGATGTGAACTCCGAGTATGGGTTGAACGCGAATGGTTCCATCGGGGGGGTAGAAGAAGGAGTCGTGGTGAGTGCTGGTATGGTGGAGATGTTTTGCAGCATGTAATCTTGTTCAGGAGTCCATTGTTCTTTGGGCACAAGTGTGCCGATGCCGTTATAGAAGCCCTCGAATCTGGTGCAAGTGATGTTAGCCATGATCAAAAATTAAGACGGTAGTGGAATTACCTTGTAAATTTTTCCCACGGATAGGAGCTCTTCGGGGGCTCCTTTTTCGCTTCCATCTTGTGGTGGCTTCGGTATCCCCCTACTGCTATTAATCCGAGGCATATTACTGTCGTGATGACGAAGACAAGCAGCTTCGACAACGACATCTTGACCAGCATTGGGAATCGTTCGCCGCCAGGACTCGGAGACCGCCATCTGTATTTTTTGAGGGAGATTGAGCTGTAAGGCGAGCTGGCATTGCTCTCATAGCCAGGAAGCTGTTCGTAGTTGACGTTTGTCCGAATGGACAGAAGCTTGAGCGGGTTCATGGCTCGAACACGCGGGAAAAAGGCCGCTCGCATGTCTTGCTGTCGATTCACTACGACAGCATGGAACTCTGGCGATAAGTATGTGGAGTCGCGGCGTGCGTGCGTGCGTTGTGTGCAACCTGAGAGTGATCCAACAATAGAGTGGTGGATAGGAGGTGGAAGTGGCCGAGGAAGCAAGGTGGCGATTAATTGTATTAATTAAACTTCAGTCGATGAAGCGTGCGGTGCTGGTGAGGAAACGCAAGCCCGACCAGACAGTTGATGAAAACGAAGGTGGGAGTAGGGCGACTGTTGTTGTTTGGAGAGGGTTGGGGTGCGAGTGGTTGTGACAGTGGGTGTGTGTGTGTGGATGTGATGTGGCGGTGGGCGATGGCAGGGAGAGTACTACCTCCTAGGAATTAAAGTGGCCACGGTCTCGAGGTATATCAATCGACAAGGGGGAGAATAATAGATAGGGACGCTAATAAAAAGAGTAACTAAAAAAGTCCGTGAGGGTTCCCACGCTTCCATCCAGAGTAAGGGTTCCAATAATCAAGGACCGGTCCTGCAGCGAATCCATCTGCTTGCTGCAGTGGCCTAGCAGCCATCTCCACACCAACGACGCGCGTATACACACAACTGTCTAGCATTTCTATAACAACCGGCTGCCGTGGCTGTGCAGTGACAGCAGCAGTACTCGTAGCAGTAGCAGTCTCGACGTAACCGCTGCCAACATCGCGTCACGACTCTTCCATTTCGATATCCGACATGTTCTCCATGCAGTGCTCCCAACGTTGCACCAATCTTACCACAGTATACTCCGTGTCCGTGTCCGTGGTCGCCCCATCAGTGCTGGGTATGGACGGCCTTCGTTATCACAGCAATCAATCTCGACCCCGGACCCATCGTCCCCCATACCACAGTACATTCCGTGATTGGCCCCGTGGAGATTGTCGTAATTCTGGTCTGAAAATCTCTGCTCTCAGTCTGCTACCGTTGCTGCTCGGCCCCATCTGTGAAGTGTGAATCTGCAACGGCTGCTGTCTGGACACGAAGACCAGCCTCATGCTCTGTGAGTAGTAGAAAGTAGAACCTGCTAGGAGAAACTAGAAACAGAGCCGTCTCCTTCTCAACGCGCCAACTATTGGCCAGAAACGCCCGCAACGTTTAGTGGCATTAAGGTGCCGCCACCAAGGGCTCCGTACTATCAGGGGGAGACAAAACGGCGGCAAATGGTCAATACGGCCCTCTATACACCTCCACACCCTTACAAGGTATTACAGCCTCAAATCAATGCTAATATACCTTGTTATGTAGTATTTCCATCGTTCAGAATCTCTTCTACTTTGTTACATTATAGGAGTACGAAAAAAAGTCGTCAGAAACCTTGTCGTGCCTATACACCAAAGTTTTGGTGGGGGAGGCATAGACCATGACCATTTGCCGCCGTTTTGTCTCCCACTAATAGTCCGTACAAGTGGGGATATATATATCCCGCGTCGTACCTTGCCTATCCAATTAAATATTATTTCGACCGGTAGCCGTATAGTATAGGGTATAAGTATATCTGTTAGAATGTGTCACTGCAGTAGATCTGAAATTTGAAGGTAAAACTTGTATTGTAGGATTATAGTATCCCTATACAATGTATATATACAATCCTCGGGTTACGTAACCCCCTATCTCTTTCGTATATATACGCGAAACTCAATACTCCTCCTTAGGGGGTTACGTAACGCTAAGGAGCTACTAGGATATACGACGCTAGTAACTATAAAATAACTATTTATAGGTAATAATAAAACTTAAGAAAATTAACTAACTCCTTTTCAATTTAGCGGTCAACTTCTACCCTTCGTTAATTACCCTTGGCCGTGTCGGCCTCTATAGCCCCCTCGGCTACGCCTTTCTATTCGGCTATCCTAAACTGAACTCGAAGCTCCTCCTAACCAATTAGCTCCTCCTATCCGATTGTCTCTCCCCGGCGTATACGCTAGTAGTGGCTCTAGTAGGATCCTTAGGTCGTTACTAGAAGTAATAGACTCTCTCGACCTTTATTTACGGCGTATAGGATACTAGGTACCTATGATTCCTAATCCAGGAGTACTAAATCTAATACCTCGTTGTCTAGTCGAATCCCCTCTTTAACTAGCCCTCGGATTTAGTAGTAGGGACGGGACTCTTAGTCCTTACGACGGCTATAATATCTAGCTTCGTACAGCAAGATTATACTTATCCTAAGCGCGCTATACTACTGCTTCGATAGTATTGGATATTCTCTATCGAGCGGCCTTAGTCGAAGGACCTAGGCTAACTATAAGGTTGACTATTATTAACTCCCCGCGGTCTACCCGTCTTTCTACTTCGATTGGGGCATTCGGAATCTAAGTAACTATCGAACGCTTTAACGGGACTAATAGCCCAAGGCGATTTATAGGTGGTCTGAAGTTTAGTAGAGGTATTAGCCTCGTATTATCTTCGCTCTCGCTAACTGAGTCTTCTGCCAAATTCTAGAGGACTAGTAGGACTAGAATAGGTTCCTAACCCCCCTCTCGACTCGTATTAGGGGAAGTGTTATTAAGAAGTTAATACGCAATACGCTTAATCTTATCGATATTATTAGTGTAAGTTCTGGCCTCCCTATATTATTCTATAGTAGGTAATAGATACAGGCTGAATCGAGAGAATTTGTCAATCACGATATAACTACGTACCTAGTTTCGTAATTCGGTCAGCTCGTGGTCCGCCTTAATTATTCTCCTAAGCCTCGTCAGTTCCTCGTATTGGGTCTGATGCGCATTGCGTATTAATACGAATAGTAAGTATCTATCTTGGTATTCTCTTAGGTTATAGATTTGAACTCTTCGGTCCACGATCTTTGAGTCTCTTAGAACTTTCAAGTAATCGATTTCGAGGCTCTAAGCTGTATTATCAACCTACTTGAATACCTAATTAATTATATAGTAGGCGGCTACCCAATCGCTGATATACTTAGGTGCGTGTCGCTCAGCTATACTAAATAAGAGAACTTGTTGGAGAACTATAATCGCTAAAAGATAGTCTAGCTATAGTAACTTATTAGGCTTTAGTATAATCGGTGCACCCTTTCTCCCGCGCTAGTAATTTGAGGCGAGTGCAGTCTATACTCCGCAGAATAAGTATCGAAAGCGGTCGTAGATTCTTACGAATAGCTCCCTAGGATAGCGGGGTACTATCCTATAGACCTTCGTTAGGCTCCTAAGAGCGTAGGTAGGGACTCGGCTTATACCCTCAGGCGTAGTTTCGCGTTGCTGCGATATTTTTAATTAGGTTTAGAATTAGTTTGCTGTCTTTTCGGCGTACGCTAGTTACTAGGATAGTAATGAAGATTTTTTAGTAAGTAGAGTAAGATAGTAGGGATCCTCTAGTTAGTTTATACTTATTAACTAGGAGGAAGGGCCGAGGTTTCGAGGATCCCCTTACTAATCTATCCGAATTCGCTTTTCACCGGCGCCTTTAATTAACGCCCTAGGGGCTTTTCTCTTCGTATTAGCTCCCTTTACTAAGATCTCTTCGGGCGGTCCCTCAATCCCTAATTATAAGATAAGGTATTTAAAGCGCTCAATTCCAAGAGCCTTTATACCGATATCTACTAGGTAGTCCGTAGTACTAACCCAGACTAGTATAAGTCGACCATTCTCAATCTTATCCTATATCAGGTAGTACTTAATACGGATGTATTTTATCTTGCTACTACTAGAGTCATTTATCGCAAGGTCCTTTGCTACTCGATTATTGATACGTAATTCGATCGCAAGGTCCCTAGCTTTTACCTTAAACTGCTTAAGGAGTCTTTTCAGCCAAATAGCCTCCTTTATAGCTGTACCTGCCGCTACGTATTCTACCTCGCATGTCGATTGAGCAATAACTAACTATTTCTTACTTTACCAAATAATAGGTAATCTACTAAGTATAAAAAAGAAGCACCCCGTAGACTTACTATCGTTTTTGTCTCCTGCCCAGTCTACGTCCGTAAAGCCTATAAATTCTTTAGTACCATTATAGGTGAGGCTATAATTAACTATACCCCTTAAGTATCTAAATACTCTTTTCACCGCGTTCTAGTATTCTTTAGTAGGATTCGAGGAGTACCTTACTAACTTATATACTAAGTAGCAGAGATTAGGTCTAGTTACTAATATAAGGAATATTAGGGACCCGATTGTAGATTAATACTCTCTCGTAAAGTCCTTCGGCGAGATTTGTCTATGGTCTAGCTTAGGTAGGTATAGGCCTTCTACTATTAGCGTATCGGCAGATCTAGATTCTTAAGGGAAGCCGAATTTTAGTAGTATAGCCTCCGTATACGCCCTTTGACTAAGTCTTACTCTATTACTTTGCCGTTCAACTTTAATCCTAAGAAAGAATTTTACTTCTCCTATATTAACCATTTCGAACTCCCTGGAGAGTTCTCTCTTTATAATATTAATCGGCTCGAGTAAGGGGCAAAATAGTAGAATATCGTCAATATAGACCGCAAGTATTAAGTCTTTTTTCGCGAAACACGCTAGATCCTCTAGAAGTAGGATAAAGCCTAGTTTCTTAAGGGTAGTAGTCAAGGTTTAGAACTATATCCGAGGTACTTATTTTAAACCGTAGAGAGCCTTAATTACTCTCTATAGTTTTCCACTTAGTTCAAAACCGTCTAGAGGGAATATATGAATTGGCTTGTCCAGTTTTCCGTAGAGAAATACCGTTTTCACGTCTATTTGGTAGATATACTAACTCCTTAAAGCTATAAGTGTAAAGAGGATCTTGTAGGTGGTAGGCCTTACTACTCTAGCGAATATCTTAGTATAATCTAAGCCGTAGCGTTACTCGTATCCTTTGACAACAAATCGAGCTTTATACCGAAGTATTTCACCCTCTAAGCCCCGTTTAATAGTAAATACCTATCTACCGTCAAGGCAATTATCCGCTATTCTATTATCCTACTCAATTGTTTCGAAGGTACTATACTTTACTAGTTAGGATATTTCAACTTCAATCGTAGTTTTCTACTGTGGCCAGTAGGGGGATCGCTTTGCCTTAGTATAGGTCTTTGGAATGCTTTCTTCTATCGTAGTAAGGATTATCTTTTCGAACGGAATCTAAGGGTTATTCAGGATCTCCTTAGTTGCTTTAAAGATATAATAGATAGTAATGGTAGGTCTTTCTTTATCGATTAGCTCCTAAATTTGCATTGTGTGTATAGATCTTCTTTTATACCTATTCTCT
This sequence comes from Venturia aucupariae, assembly GCA_003693225.1. Taxonomy (NCBI): domain Eukaryota; kingdom Fungi; phylum Ascomycota; class Dothideomycetes; order Venturiales; family Venturiaceae; genus Venturia; species Venturia aucupariae. The sequence continues at coordinate 45,322 of QWZN01000119.1, forward strand.
AGCACGGCTACAGAGGGTTGATTAAGCCCCCGTAGGCGCTTAGAGCCGAGTTTAGATTATTTAATAAAACCCTCCTCCTCAAACTAAACTACCGGCTTAAGGGCCAAGAGATTGTCACGTATAGAGGGTAACTATACGTCTGTTTAAGGGAGTCTATCTAAAGCATTCGCTAGAAGAACGTCTTTAGGGCCTAGAGGTAGTATAAGGTTTAGGTCGAACTTAGGGAGTTTCTATTCTTTACTAGTATTAAGACGTATATTTTCGTCAGCCTATACTTCTTTCGAGTATTCAACCTTCCTAGTTATTAGGTCCTAGAGGATATAGATTGCGCTACTATCGTAACCGAGTAGGACTATAATATGCGTCCGTATATCAAGTTTTCGAGGTATCTTAAGTTTAGGAACCAACTTCTAAACCCTGCACCCAATTCGCCGTAGATAAGATATATCTAGCTTTAGGCCGGTCTAGGCCTGGTGGGGAGTTATTCTATTGAGTACGGTAGTGGGTATAAGATTCTTTAAGTAAACCGCCGTATGTACCAAATAGTACCAAAGTCCTAGAGGGAGAAGGCTATCCGCAAAGATTGCTCTAATAGTGTTCTAAATTATATAATAGGACCTTTCTGCGACCCCATTCTGCGATGGGGTATATAGAGCCGTAGGTAACTATCTCACACCCCGTTTACGAAACCAAGTCGTAAAATCGTAACCGTCAAAAGCCTTTTCAACATCGGATCTGATTAAGGAAAGTTAGTACTAACTCTATCGTTCAACCTAGAGTATCTAGGTCGAAAAGATTGCTAGTAATACAGGGGCGCTTTTAGACACCATTATGTATACCTAAGTAAACCGTGAGAAATTATTAATAAAGATAATATATAGCCTATATCTATTACGTATAGTTAGTCTTACTTCTCCCAACAAGTTAATATGCACTAACTCTAGAGGTCTTGTAGCTCTAGGGGGTCTTATATTAACATTCTTAGCCGTCTATTTTCCCTTGCGGCAAGGTGGACATTAGAAATTATAGTTATAATCTAAGATTTTTATTCCGGTTACTTAATCCTCGACTTTTTCGATATTTAACAGTCCCGCGTGTCCGAAGCGTTAATACTAGACGTGTAGTAGCTTAGTAGAGATCGATTACCTACCTACAAATGCTACAGGGGATTCCTGAATCTAAAAAGACTAGGCGTTAAAAGTTGCTAGTATATACAGGTTCAACTTGAATAGTCCCGCCACCTTTGTTCCGTAGCAGATTTCTTTATAGCGTATCGGGTGTCTTTCGTTAGGATGAAGTATATAGTAATAGTTAGAGTCTCCAACGAAATACTAGCCCTCTTATATGGTTAGGCGATCTACTAAGAGAAGGTTTATAGTCGTATCTAGGATAAGGAGAACTTTTCGAAGTACTAGTTCTCTCGACCGACCTGTATTATTATCTAGAACCTAAAGGATTATAGATCTAATACTAACGGCTTATACGCTAGTACCTAATACATTTATCTCGAGTGGGACATCGAAAGATTTGTAGGTATTAAACATTTCCCTTATATATACAAGATAGTAGTTAGCCCTAGTATTAATAATCTAGTCGAACCTTCCGAAGGGCTCTACTACTTCTCGACTTGCAGCCGGTATTCTTATGTGTATATAGTATATAATAGGTGATCTCGCATACGCTAGTCTTAGATTTGGAGGAACGTCAAGTCCCGGTAGTAGATATATTATTAATACGTTTAGACGGTTGTCTAGCTTATCTTCTTCTATCTCTACGAAGCCCTAGTTAATACGAGGCTTCTTCGCTAGTCTTAACTCTAGATAAAGGTCGAAGTACTTAGCGTCGCTATAATTTCTACGTCCCTCTCGCCAACCGTATCTAGAGTATACTTTCGTAGATAGGCTAGTATAGTTGGCAGGCTTCTAGGGGATTGGTTCGCTCGGACGGCTTAAGTTTCCCCTAAATTTTCTCTTCTAGCCTCTGCCAGTTTTGCTGGCTAATGCGTGTGCTACGAAGGCGTTAATATAATTTAACCTACTACCCTTAAGTATACTCCAGGCCGCTTTAGTATAATCGATTAGTTACTAGAATATGGTCGGTTCGCCTTAACCGTGTCCGACTATATTATAGGTAGTATAGAATAAGAGCTACTAAGGTTCAAACGCAGCTCCTAGTAAGTGTCGCTAGAGTATAATTATAAGTAGTTCTAGAATCTCGATATCGCCCCCTATATCTTTAAGCTTCTTATATTTGTCCTAGTAGATACGTGAATATTCTCTAATACCCTTTCCTAAGTAGTTCGAGAATCTTAGTCCCTAGATTTCTTTTTAGCAGAGTCTCTATAATAGAGACGGTAGATTGTATACATTTTGACTTAAGATAAGTAAGGATTTTAGTAGCTGATTCTATATCTTTAATAGACTTAAGGAGATAGGGGGCGACTGCCGTGCGAATACTACCGACAAGATACTTATTTTTTACCTACTAAGACTAGTAGGTCTTCATTCTATTGTTCTATAGTTTAACGGATAACGTTGGGTCGGTAGGTAGTTCTACCTCGGGGGCTGCTATCTTAAAATATATCTTGACTTATTCTTACTAGCTGGCAGTCTTCATTACCTTATACTAGAGTTAGTAGTTCTCTAGGCCCTAAAGTTTAGGGACTTTCTCGAAACTTAACCTACTGCGACAGGCTCCTTTGACGACTATATCGCGTTTATATCCGAATAGATCAAGTCTATTATCTTCATCTTCGGTGGGTTTAATTTGTATATTGCGAGTGGCAGCTCGGCTACCCGCTAGTATTACTCGCCTTGGAGGTATTATAACTAGTAATTTAAAGTTGCCAAAGGCTGGTTCTAGACGGTAGTTTGGTTCAGGGGATCGTTCTCTATAGTTATCTCTCAACGAATATCTACCGGATGGAGAATAATTAGTATCGTAGTTTATATAGTTATTAATACTATTACCCTCGGACCAAGAGTTATTAGATAGGTTATTACCGAAAACGTCTCTTCCTAGGCTACTTCTGCGTCTCTTTCGGCGTGGAGTAATACCGCGATTTGGGGAGTCCCTAGGTAGAGGGTCTTGCCTCTAATCTTATATAATCGTTAGGGGATTTGAATCCCGTATTACCCTAGGATATCTTTTATACTATAATAGTCTTAGGCCCCTCCCTATATACTCTCTCATTTGGCTGTGAGGGTTTTCTAGTCTATTACCTCGAAGATAGTAACTATTGATATAGCGATATCCCAAAAGGGAGGCTATTCTTTTAGTAGGCTACTTCTCCCCGTAGGCGCTAGGTTTGTCTACTCTTTTCAACCCTCTAACTTCCCCTTCCAATATATAGGAGTTTTGCGTATCGCTACCGATATCTTTTATAAATGGGTCGGTAGTATCGGTACTAGAGGAGGTACCCCAATTAATACCGTAAATATTAACTAAGAAGTTAGAGACTATAGAGCCTTGAGAGTAGGTTTTGAATTAGGGGAGAACTACGACTTTAGGCCCCGACCGAGTAGGCTTTTCTCTATCGGTTTCTACCTCCGTAGGTTCTATAGCCTTATCTGCCGGTAATAATACCCGATATTGAGCTGGAGCTATAATATCCGCAGCCTCTATTAAGGGCGTTATCGTAGGCTCTTTAGAGGTAGACGTAGGACCCGAAGCCGCAATTTGATCTAATTATAACTCTACTAGAAGGTCTCTACTATCGATAATAGTCCCGCTAGATTTAGCGATAGTAGGCGCCTATAGCGTCTCTATATTAGTATTATTAATAGGTGCGATTGGAGTCTAATTAACGGTATCTATTCGCCTATTACGTCGGTTCCTATTTCGGGCCATAATTTGGGACAAAAGGGACACGTTTTGCACGTTGTACTTAGAGATTTTAAAGAATACGCAGCGGAACTATAGAGTTTAATTAAAACTATAAATTTATATAACGTGCTAATTAACTTCAACGAATAGATAGATCTAGGTATCGCTACCCGGGCTCATAACCTGTTAGAATGTATCACTGCAGTGGATCTGAAATTTGAAGGTAAAACTTGTATTATGGGATTATAGTATCCCTATGCAATGTATGTATGCAATCCTCGGGTTACGTAACCCCCTGTCTCTTTCGTGCATATACGCGAAACTCAACAATATCGTACACAGCACAAGCATGCGTGGCGCCGGGACATGGTTGCAGGAGTAACCTTCAGTCGACGAGATTTCCTTACCCACCCCAAACCTGTCCCTATCGTGGTCTCCGAACCACCTGGATTGCTTGTGGCCTCGCGGTGACGACAAGCGACAAGTCGAAGGTAGCCACTGTCCCTCAATGGTCTGTCGAGTTTGGCTTGGAGGATCCACCTTTACCAACCGGACATGGTACACATGCTTTTTCCCTCCAGCTCAAATGTACCAAACCGTGCACGCACGCAACTGTTGCGAAATCCACCTCCAGCTGTCGATGGGTAGATGCTCCGGAAAGATAACGTTGACTGCCTTCAAAGTCCGCCCGTCCGAATTGCTCGTCATGGGGAATATAGATGGTCTGATATAATATTGCTCGTCGGTTGGAGTTGAGATGCAGGCTGGCTTCTAGTACTGCCAGCATTCCGCCACGTGATTGTACGTCCTCCATCCGACAAGCTGTTTGCGTTCCTCACATTTCATTTCCAGATATTCAGATTGCACTATCTTCAGACTTAGCCAAATTTTACCGCAGTAATATGTCTCAGCTGGTGATGCACATACATAAATGGTGTGTCAGTGGTCTAATGATAATAAGTATACACATGTTGACTCAGTAAATAGCAAACAACGTGGATTATCATCGATCTTTGAATCTCGAATGAGATTGTTTGGAGGTGCCATGCAATCATTCATCGCGCCCACGTTTTCCTTCAAATTGTAGGAGGTATAACCTGAGTTCCGTCCTCGCTCGGCACGATGTCCTTGGACTCACCCCCAACAAGCGAACATTAATATCAAGAACTCGGAGTTCAGAAATAATTCAATATACAACCTTAAGTAAGTATGCTCGAAACGCTCCCACCTGCCTGTTAGCACCGATCCATGCCGCGAGAGGATAGGAAGAATATATGCTATTCTAATAATAACACCACTACAAAGCCCCTGGAGCCTCTCTAGAACCCCCAAGGAACAATTCTGGTACAATCAACGATCGCACCTCGCATATGATTGCTGGATGCTGATTGATCAATTGGTAAGTCAGACAGGAACAAGATCTCCCTTGATCAGAATGACTTGAAATAAACATGCGGCACCTTTCCCAGCGGTCTCCAACTCCGAAGTCAAGATAGAAGCCCGAACAATAGCGCACTATTCAAGTATATAATGTGCTCGATCGCATCTTCTCTAGACTCATTACAACTTCAAAACTTCACACTACCATCCTCGGTCTCATCTTCTCTACAATTATTACAACTACAAATCTTTATGCTACCATCCTCGGTCGCATCTTCTCTACAATCATTATAAATACAAAACTTCATACTATCATCCGCGCAAATTATGAAGCTCCTGTACACCCTCCTCTTTTCTATCCTTACCGTCTCCGTGTCTGCGCACAAATATCGCCTTTGCTGCTGCGCTGGCTTCAACGCGTGCGGCCAGTTCATCTGCGACAAAGATAGATCCGCTCAATTAGCTAAGAATAGCAATGGAAAATACGAGATGTCCTTCAAAACATGGGACAAACATGAAGGATCGCCAATTGGGGGGATTGATGGTTGGATGCAAGCCGGCACAGCGGCTAATGACGGTTTTATAGGTGGTGATGAAATCAGTGGTTTATGCCAGAAAAATTTCCAGTTGAGCAGCAGATGCTTTACCCCCAAAGAAGGTCGTCGCAATCGCCGCTCCAGCATCGAGGAGCGCCAGACGGGAGGACATACAGGATGGCACGGTCCAATAGTAGGAAAAGGATCTGAACGAGGAACAAGAAAAGGATGGACACCTGGAGACAACTGGCTTTGGGGTGGCTGTCCTGGTTCATAGTTACGCACTTTGGCGAAAGGTCAGTTTTCTGTCGCGCAGGCTTTTCACTTACTAATATCATTGCTTGACCAGTCATAACCGCGAGCTGTTACAAAAATGGACAACATCAGACGAGCCTTTTGATTTACTTGTAGTCTCAAACTTTCTTCGATTCTCAGATTAGATACAACTTTTCAACGCGTGCTACCAGAATACATCTTTATTGATACCCATGCCGAGACTCGTCCCCTTGACACGAGGATGAAGACAGGAAGAGCTGGTAGATCTAGCAACGAAGCGCAAGACCTAGGAAATTCCCAAAAGAAGAATATAACCTTACGCCCCCAGATTCGAACGCATTCATATGGCCAATATTTCTATACACTATGTTATCGGGCAAGTTAGCACGTCCAAGTACTCCATTCTCACAGCCACCTCATCCCCTTCTACTTCTCCCAACCTACCTCTCCCTCCCCATTGAAGCAAACCGTCACCAAACAAATCCAAGATCGACTCCACCCCACCCCCCACAAATCCACCGGTCACTCCTCCGTCCCCGTCTTCCTCCAGCCCAAAACCACACTTACAAGCCCATCTTGAATATCAACAACATCGGCCACAGCTCCTCTCCCAAACAACAGAGAGAACGCATTATCGTCCTTGACTAACTCCTCAACCCCAAGCGCCGCGAACATCTCACACGGGAAAAACCTTGCGACATCGGGATAGCCACGGAACATTTCCCCGCCGACACCGAGGCGTACTAACGACGCAAACACCTGCATCTGCTCGCTTGCAACGTTCCTGGCTCTAGAATCGCACAACGAATGCAGAAAGCACGTCGTACGCCGCTAATGTATTCTTGTGGCTAGGTTGGTGCGTGGGGGACATCAAAATGCGTGGGATGGATACGTAGTATGGGCGAGGAAGAATTGCATAACCACTCTTTCGGTTATCGTCAACATGGGAAAATAGTTATTGTTGAGGGAGGAGTAATCCTGGTCGTCAACGGTATCCCGTCGAGTTTGCCCCCAAGGTCTTTCTTACCGTGTATGTTGATGAGATTATTTTTATTCTCTCCATGATATCACTTCAACTATACGTGGTGCATCGCCGGAAGCTAAAATACCGGGAATACCAACGTTTTTATATCATGCCATGTCTACTGTGGTAGCTTGGGGAATAAAGGTTAATTGCAACCCCTGTCTTGATCCGTGCAATAAGTTCTCTTCTACGTATAACTTAACGTAACCTTAACATTTTTTTATCGGAAGTAGAGGATCTTATTCTCCTCGCTTTTCTCTTTCTAAAGAAGTAAGTTTTGTATTTATAATCCTACGTTAGGGTGGGAGATAACAAGGGTGTTATCGAGCCGAGAATTAACCTTTAATACCCAAGCTACTACAGTACACGGCTTCCCATTCGGGTAGGAATTAAGTGATCTGATTGGCCAAAGGTCACGTTATCGGCATGCGCGGTGGGATAAACCAAATGTGCGGTAGAAATAGTGGTGGCCCAAACGTTTAGAAGACGTCAGTACCACCTCCGTACCACCTACGTTCTACCTTCAAAGACGATCTCGAATACTCGGTTGGAATGTCACGTACTATACTATGAAAGATCTCGCGGAGAAGGGCTTCAGTTATCTTTCGAATATCTTTATCAATGACATGTCTTGGAAGAGCGACCATCATGACTTTCATCCCATGCTACATGATGACCACCGCCTCCATCATTCGGACGCCAAATGAGCACATCCCAATGAAGAGATTTTCCAGTACCGCATATCTTCATTTGCCTGCCCGGAATCATGGAGACCCGCGTTTCGTCATCATCAATCATACCATCCTCTTCAGTCTTGAGCTTTTTACTCCTTCTCAAAGCGCACAGCAGGCTGTTCCTCCACGAACTTTAAGTCAACCTTGTGTCCCAAAAGTTCTCTGATGTTGTTGACACCGTATCTCATCATGGTGGGCCGCTCCAACGACAGACCGAATCCGTAGACTCTGAGGTTCTCAGGTAATCCCATTGGTAATAGCATTTCTGGTCTGAACATCCCGCTGTTGCCAATCTCTATCCACTTATCCAGGCCACGGTGAAATCCAAAGATTTCCATTGAAGGTTCTGTGTATGGATTATAGGCCGGTTTAAAGCGTAGACCAGTGATACCTAATTTGGCGAAGAAGTCGGAGAGAAATTTCATGAGACCGCCGAGTGTGAGGCCGAAATCGGCTATGACGCCTTCGACTTGGTGGAATTCTGCTAGATGGGTGGCATCGACAGCTTCGTTTCTGTCCTTCTGCTTAGCATACATGTGAAGACTCAGGAGAAAATACTGGGACAAACCTGAAGACACGATCGATGGAAAAGTATCGCGCTGGTCTGGGATCTTCTGCGAGACGATGCAGACACCACGTTGATACCGCGGTGGTATGTGTTCTGAGCACCAATCTCAACGACTCGTCCTCACTCCAATTGTATCGATAGCCGATTGAACCTTCAGCGTCCCCTTCATGCACAGCCCTGACCCTGTTCCAGTACTCTTCGTAGTTCCGCGGTTTCGGTTCTGTGGGTTTGGGAAGAGCATAGAGCTCTTTGGCTCCTTCCTCCATCGCCGTCATTGCGGCTTCAGCAACAGGATCCGCGCGCGGTCTGTCTGCGCGTGGAGGGTCTTTGATGAAGAAAGTGTCCTGCATGTCTCTTGCCGGATGTTGCTGTGGTACAAACAATGCGTCGAAATTCCAAAAGCCCGAGTCCACGTATCTTGCGGTCGGCATTTCAACGAAACCTAAGAAGACATTAATCCCAATATTCATCCAATAGCAAATCGCTACTTGATTGGAGAGTATGTCGCAAAGAATGACCGGCGTCATATTGGCTTTAATGCGACAGAATGGAGCAACAGTATGTGCCATACGTATCAGGCTGGGAGAATTAATTGAGTCTCTGTGGGCTCTTTTTGCGGTGTCAGAGCGTGCAGGGCTTCGAGTTAGACCGTAAGAACCCACCCAGCTCTCGCCTTGATACACTGTGGTGCCAAAACACTGCGATCATTTCTAACCAGAGATTTAAACGATAGGCTTACCTTGATTGAAGAAAATCCGGCGAAATTCTTCTCTGACCTTGTTCAGTGGATGAAGGGCGCCTGGTGACTGTGATGCGCCCAGAGCATTGAAGTTGTACGGCTTGTAGTTCGCAGTCTCCCAAGATCCATCTGCCAGCATATCCGCAGTGAGGTCGGTGTGCTCCACAGGCATCTCCTTTGCGAATTTGGGGCCCTTCGTCACAGTGTAGGTCTGAGCCTTCTCGACTTTGACGAGCTTCCGTTTCTTTAGATCTGCCAGTAGTTTCGGATTCTGTAAGCGCTTCGTCTCTTGTATGCTCAGCAATAGATTCTTGGTCTCGTCCTCAACTTCCTGCTCGATTGCTACTAGACAGTCCGCCTCTTTCTTGATCCACTTGTTCTTCATGGCTCCGCCCTGCCCAAATCGTGCAGAGTTTCCAGCTACGGTGGAAAGCTCTTTGATTGCGATTTTCCCTGCCTCCTTGACTGCCTTCCAGACGTTGTATTCGTGAGAACCATTTGAAGCTATTTCCAGTCCCTCCTTCTCCAGCACGACATTCTCAGCGTTTTGTGTTTCATAGACTACCATGCCCCTGGAAGAAAGACGGTCGATGGCGGCTTTGAGGGGTATTTGCGAAATATCGGCGAATTGCTCATCGCTTTTGAAAGAGCTCTTTTCATCGAGGACATCCAGGATTTGCTGGGTCAGATCGCGACCGTTTTCCTTGAGAGGGACTGGCACTGGGCCGCGAACGCCGGGCATGTTGGGTGATGTCTTGGTTTTAAATTGCGACTCGAATTCCTGCGGTGGTTCAATTGCGGAGTTGTGTAGTTTTCAAGAAGTATGAGTCGTTCGAAATATTGATGCCGTGGCCGGCCTCAGGCAAGCCAAAACCGCAACACAGTGCATGTCCTTTGGCCTCCAATTTCTCGAGATTAGGGCTCTTCTTGTTATGCCTCAGCAAGGCGAATTCCAAACTTTGTTCCATTTTATGCGATCAATGGCCTGAATGCATCGTGAGGCTAATCCGATGTTCGTCACCTCATGCAGGCCGACTTCTTCCCCTCTACTTTCCGAGGTGAAGAGTCCATGAGCTTATCCGCAACAACTTCCTATCCCTTATGCTTTCAAGCTTCTCACTCAAACTCACTTCAGCATGCCTTCATCAGAGAGTTATCGTGAAGCGTTCCCAGGCTCCAAAACACCTCACATAAGCTATGGACTTTCTTTCCCGGAAGCATGCGCGAAGCACGTCCAAGGCACGTTCAACGCTTCTCGAGTCTACATCATAGCTTCAAAGACTCTTTCTACCAATACTGATGCTCTGCAACGGCTTGAAACTGCTCTGGATGAAAAAGTCGTCGGCAAGAGAGTAGGCATGACTCCGCATACCCTATGGAGCGAGTGCCTCGAAGTCACTGCGGAAGCGCGTACGCTCAATGCAGACCTGATTATAACCCTGGGAGCAGGCAGCTTGACAGATGCTGCAAAGATTGTGGCTCTTGTACTTCTTCACTTGATCTAACGACGTTCAAGCCTTAACCTTTATAGGCGCTTGCAAACGATGCCTCGACGACCTCGGACCTCGATGGTCTGCACAGTGGCCATGACTGGGCCTCCTCTCGCGATGATGTCAAAAGTGCCATCCTCCCTATAATATCAGTACCTACGACCTTATCCGGCGGCGAATATCAGAAATTGGCGGGAGGCACGAAAGACAGCACGCAGCAGAAACATGGCTTCAACCACGGCACTTTTGGACCATCGCTCGTGATTCTCGATGCTGAACTTACGACAACTACTCCAGATCAATTCTGGTTATCCACGGGAGTCCGCGCTATCGATCACTGCGTGGAAACTCTCTGCTCTACGACAGCCCAAGATGGATCCAATAACGAGGCCGCGGCTGATGGACTGCGACAATTGGTCTCTGGATTACTGCGGTGTAGAAAGGACAAGCAAGATTTGGAAGCCAGACACCTATGTCAGCTAGGTGTTATAAAGGCTATGACGGCAGTAAGAGGAGGCGTGGAGCTGGGAGCCAGCCACGGGATTGGACATCAATTAGGACCATTGGGTGTCGGGCACGGAGAAACTTCATGCATACTTCTTCCCGCAGTATGCAAATACAACATCAAAGTCAATAGGGAACGGCAACAAAAGGTAAAGGACATTCTTTGGCAGCAAGCAGAAGTCAAAGGCGTGCTCTTAGAACACGGATTGCAATTCGACACAAATGATCTAGGCGACATCCTCGACTGCATTTTCTCCCAGCTCGGTACACCTAGATCACTAAAAGCAGTCGGAGTGGGAGAAGACAAACTCGATCTCCTCGCCACAAACAGTCTCAACGACAAATGGTGTCACACAAACCCAATTCCACTGAAAACAAAGGCACAAGTTCTTGAGATTTTGAAAACTGTTATTGGCTAATACATACATACATTAATCCATTAGTCTTGTTTCTCATCATCTTGCTCTGTCGTGATGAAAGCAACCCATACGCATTATAATGGACAAACAAATCGTCAGTCTTTTCCGACGCGGTCGTCATGCTGAAACAGAGCGCTGCCCATGTGATTAAACCCAGCAATATAAATGTACAACGAAGAAGCAGAAGGGTCACTATGTGCAGCGGAAGAAATGGAAACCCGAGAGTATTACCCAGATGTTTGAAGGGTATCATTTTGCCCACCTATTACGCCGTTTAATGTGATGGAAAACCGCGCCGTCGCTATGCTGGAATGAAATCGAAACTTTTGGTGAAGGCAGTCGGAGTTGTGGTTCGGGAGGTGTATTTGTGGCTGGCTTGTTAAGGAGGTGTTGTGGGTTTGACCAGAGAGCTGGTGAGTTTTTGAAGAGCTATCGTGGAGTTGAGAGTTTCGAAACGATGGCTTGAGATTCGACAGACGAATTCTTGGATGATCTGTGACAAGGTGGACGCCTTGGATTTCTGGGTGGCCGAGATCGTCGATAGTCGAGAACTACGCCGAAGGCGAGGACATTATAGTCTTTGTTCTTCGGGCGTTTACCCAGTTCATGACCAACGAGGCAATAGAGAGGATACTGCTAACGAAAAGGACCGACGTGGCCAGCGTGATCATACCACTGAATCCAGACACGGAATTCTGAGCATCGTCTCCGCCAATATTCATGAACTCAACGCTCAAGACAATGGCAAAGATATTGCCAACTCCTCGTCCAAAAGCAAGGAAGCCATATAGGAAAGCTTGTGCGTCCGAAGATGTACTGATGGACATATTGAGCCGGGGCCACAGCGTGCTGTAGCCACCGGCGAAGAAACCAAATAGGATAGCGAACATGAGCAGAGCTATGAACGATGTGGAGAAGAGCCAAAGGATGCATAGGCAAGCAGAGACCAGGGACGAAATGGCAGCGATTGGAACCGGCGATAACTTAAACTTGTCGGTCGCTTTTCCTACCGCAACTTGTGACAAAACAGAAAGCCCGAGGAGCATGCTGGTGACCGTGGTGGATTGGAAGTCGGCCAAGGATAATACATTTGCGTATCCTGGATCTTGTCAGTATCGCCATCAACTTGTACAGGAGTCGTACTTACTCGTGAGGTAGACGGTGGGAAGTACAAAGGCAACTCCCTGAAACATATTGGCAGTCCAGAATATTGCGAAGGTTGGATTCATCATGATTTTCCAATCAAATTTCTTCCATGCTTCCGTGTTGGGCGTGGTGTACGTGTATCGTCCGCGACAAAAAGCCATCGGTGTGCCAACAAAACAGATCAATATAAAGGCATAGACTCGTAGCGTGGTGGAGTAATCGTATCTGTCGAGGAGGAATTGGAAGCCGAAGGGAAGTCCTATTCCTGCACCGCCAGCTGCGCCGAATAGGAGGCCGTATGCTGTGCCTCTATTTACAACGAACCACGAGTTCACCATTTCCAATACGGCATAGTAGAGCATGAGAACACCGATGCCGAAGCCGAGACCTTGAAAGAGGATGAGCCCCCAGACGTGGGTGGTGAAGCTGGCGAAGATGAGGGATAAGACGCAGATGGCGAAGCCGCCCCATACCATCTGGCGTTGGTACTGGCGATATCGGGTGACGAAGTATGTAGCTATCGGGGCTCCGAAGAAGGGGATCGACTAAAGTAGAGAGTTAGTGACATGTTGTGGTTGCCGGCATGTTTGTGCAGCCTTGTTCGCAGCCTAGCGGACATTGGTTACTGACTGTGCAGAGAGCTCCGATGACTGGGATGAATGGACTGTCCCGGAAGTTTGGGTGCTTTTTGTAGAAGGCATTGAAGGTTCCGAAGGTTGCAGGCATTCCTATGGCGGTTGTTAGTCTTGTGGTACGACGTGAGGCTCAGGAAGAATTCATCTTGGAGCGGCTGGCGACAGCAGCTAGCACTAGATTTTGCTGGAAAGACACCGAGGTGGAGTTGGGTATCTAGACTTGAGAGTGTGAAGCGAAGTCAGAACATACCCCATAGCAATGCTTCAATCATGAAGGCGCTTGCAAAGAATAGATAAGCTTGGAGTCCTCCATCGCATGGTCCCTCTGGTGCGAGCAGGCTGGGATCCCTAATCGGGTCTAGGTCGACGGCGCTGCTTCGGTTGGCGTTGTCGAAACCACATCCGGCCTCCAGTTCGTAGAGACTTCCATCACCATCACCATCACCATCGCTCTTTGTGCTCCTCGCAGCAACAGAGCGCTGCGAATCCATCGAATTCCGTGGCATTGTTGACGACGAGAAGTCGGCGGCGTGCGAGGCGTCCTCTGCGCAAAGGGTGTCAGCAAGAAGATGAGCATGTCCCTAGACCCTTATAGTTTCGAGACTTGACGGAGCGGTTTCAATGAATGCACCGTCAAACAGGCTGCATGAGCGAGCGGAGAAGTCCCACGACCCACGATGGACTTACTGGTGCCGGTGTTACACCTTGGTGTGAGGGAGGGCGTGAAACTGCGACTTCACTCTGTTTTCTGTTCGACCGCGATGGCGAGGTAGGTCGCTTCCTCTTATCTGGGTATTGTGTATCTGTGAGTAGACTACTGAAAAGATTATGTACGAGAAGCATGACTCAACACATCGTGTACTAACTCTTTAAGAGCCAGCGTTACCCGGCCCGTGAGGTATGTAATGTGACTTGCATACCCTTACGACTCGAGTGGTCGTGTCACCCCCTTGCATTTCTGGCTATAGGGCGTGTCATGAAATGAATCGATGGCGAGAGGGGTAACCACATCTACGCTGCCCACCACTGTGACTGAAGATACCTGTAATTCTATGCTCTTGGTGTCTGTCTGCTGACTTCTTGGAACGCGGCTCGCTTTCCATCGCCTTGGACTACCGTTGCCATGATTCTTTCTCGTATTCTTGCAATGCCTTTGGATGCCGCTGCTTGAGCTGAATCACCGGGCTCTTGGTGTTGTACTATGGCCACATTCTAAATACGGATCCCCCTTTGGTACGCTTCAGAGATTTTTTTTCCCCCAAGAGGGCATATCAGATTCAGAACTCGACGGTGGGACGGAATTAATCTTATTGTCCAGGACACCGGAGTCCCACCTAACGGACATCTCGAACTGGAGAGTGTGGAATGTGTAGGAAGGTCCATGCTCTACCAGCCTTGCAGACCGTGCCACGTTCCCACATTCTGACGCCACGCTTCTTCAGGGCTGGAATGATTCAATAATAACCTTCCCGCATGTTCTAATTCCGGTCAAAGCCTCATCTACTCACTGCCATTTTCAGTCAACATATTCCAAGAAAAGAAACAACACATTTGATCTAGCCGTGTGTTGTTCAATACCTTAATTCACAAAGAAACACATCAAGAAAAAGAACAACGAACAGTGGCATCGAACATGACGAGCAATGAGCAGCTTCACGGCATCATTAAGCCGTCGTCATGCGAAAACTACTCATCAACACCGCTGGCATCATCATATCCTTCAATCAAAAACCCGGCCTCAACTCTACATAACAATAGGAACCTTTTGAATACACGACTACGCATACGAACAAGTCTTTCACCAGATACCACCATGAGTATTGATTTTGGAAAGCTTGGTCGAGCCATTCAGGCGTTCAGGTAAGCTTCTCCTTCCTATCTCCAGTACATTCTCAAACGCTGGAGCGAACTAAGCTCTGGGTAACCGAGAGCCGTGGTGTTGTGTTGTGTTGTGTTGTGTTGTGAGCGCCATCCATCTAGGTCTTACCACACTCCATGGTATTGAAGACGATGGACAGAGATTGGAAGTTCATCTTCACCTAGGTGCAAGAGTGGCAGAGCTTACCCAATGAAGTTCTCATCACAAATCGAACCCGCCCCAGAGCTAACTCTATGCCAGCGATTATGCGGACGATGCAGAAGCCTCCTTCATTGCTCCACGCAAAGCAGTATTTGCCAGTCTGCTACACGAGGACAAAAAGGTGGTTGGCGATCTCTGGACCCAAAAGGAGCACGCCTTGCGGGACAGCATTAGGTGCAATGCCGAGCTAGCCACAGCCATTGCAGAACATTCGCGAGACTTCTTTATCATTCAGGGCTACGCCGCAGAAATGGAACGCATGGATGAAATGATGGAGCTCGAATCAGAAAACTGCCAGCCTTCCAACGAAGAGAAAGCGATTGCACGATCTGCCATCCGCCAGATATGGCGAGACTGGTCTTTCGAAGCCACCGCTGAGCGTAATGCCTGCTTCTCACCCATTATTGATGACATTGTCCAACGCTTCTACCGCCAGGACCGTTCTCAAATCAAGATCCTCATCCCAGGCTCCGGTCTCAATCGCCTAGGCTTCAACCTGTCCCGTGCCGGCTACGATGTCGAGGCGAACGAAGTCTCCTATATTCACCTCCTAGCCACAAACTTCATCCTCAGCCGTACAAACAACGACCACGGAACAGTCCAACGTCCAGATTTCCCAGGTACTCAATCCACTTTCGACATATGCCCCTGGAATCTCTCCTTCAGCAACAACCTAAAAACCGCCCACCAATTCACAAAATATACCGTCCCCGAGATTATGCCCGCAAGTAGCAGGTACCTAGGCCAACCACCCACTCTCGACACCACCGCCCCAACACTCGCCTTCAAGGCCCCCAATTTCTCACTAAACGGCAACAATTTCATGACGGATTATACCGATGCCCTCTCAGCGGGTCAGTACGACATAGTAGTAACCTGTTTCTTCATCGACACAGCCCCAAATTTCCTCTCCTACATCCGCACAATCAAACACCTCCTCAAACCCTCTGGCGTCTGGATAAACGTAGGACCCCTCCTATGGAATTGCTTCGAAAACGGGCCCGGTGGTCGTCGCGAAGGCGACATCACCATCGATGAAGATACACAAGCTCGTCAACAACCACCCGTTCCACAACATCCCCCTTCCCAACCCCAACAATCCCAAAACCCAATGCAAGAAGATCCCTCCTCCCAATGGGACAGAAAGCTCGAATTCAGTCATGAAGAAGTCATCGTTTTATTGAAGGCGATGGGGTTTACTGTACGTCAAGATAGAGATGTGGGGACGGCGGGGTATTGTTTCGATGACAGGGGGTTGATGAATACAGAGTATAAATTGAGGTTTTGGGTTGCTGTCAAGGAGGAGGAGGAGAGTGCTGTTGCTGTACCGGTGGTGCCGAGGAGGGGGCCTGTGGATGTTGGTATATTTGATGATCGGATTGGGACGATGAATGCTTGGTGAGAGCGGTACTCCGTAGTAGGAGCGAGCGTGGAAGTGGTGAGACACGGGCGGCTGCTGAGCTTTCCTAACTAGAGGTCCTGGATGGGTGTGTCCATTGGCGTCTTGGGGGGTAAATTCTGTACATTTCCCGAAGGGGAAAGGTTTATTACTATACATTATCTTTTGGCGAGCACTATTTCTACACCCAAATCCTTGGGTTTACCCCCGCGATCCTTTAGATTACACCCACCTAAAAAACAGTGTCCCCCTCCCTAAAGACTAGGGCCTTAAGGGCCCTAGTAGGAGGGGCCAGCCCTAAGGGCTGGCTGGCGTACGAGTCTCACGGCGCGTGCGACCATGAGACCACGTGTCGCATAAAGCAAGGCGTACGACTTAAGTCAGACTCGAGTTGTATACGCAACATTTGCGCTCCAAGTCTTTTCACGGTATCCTACGCCTCACCATACAAATTTGTATGCAGAAGGCAGAAACATAATGAAAAAGATTGGAGTAGGGAAGTAGAAAATGTGGGCGGCCGTCGCCATATGGTCTGGCGCTCGGACTCGTATTCTTAGCTGCATATTATGGCACGTGCGTATAATCTCAGCACGGCACGGAACAAACCGCACACAAACCGCACACAAACCGCGCACGGCACGGGACCATTACCGAGGTCCGAAGTGGTCAGACTATAGATAGACCGTTGCCCACGCCGTGGTTTGCTCATGCGCAATACCTTCACACCTCTCGCATACAAATTTGTATGGTGAGGCTGTGAAGATATTATATGGTAGGCGTTCACGTGTGGTAGTCTGTCTAGTACCAGTCTCACCACTATGATGTCATACATCGCCGTGACACTTATACGTGCGCTAGCTATTAGGCTAGCCCCGTGACTAGGGCTTCAAGGCCCTTAATTATAGGGCGGGGGACACTGTTTTTTAGGCGGGTGTAATCCAAAGGATCGTGGGGGTAAAACTCAGGTTTTGGGTGTAGAAATAGTGCTCGCCTATCTTTTCATGTAGGCGTGCTCTTAATTTTGAAATAGGATTAAGTGGGTATTTACCATCTCCAGATTATCTGAGTAGGTAGCTCATTCGAATAAATAGCTCGCTATCAATATATCCATCATCCCCACATCGACCCTGATCTGGTAACTAACACCTTTCTATTAGCAAGTCACCGTCTTCCCTCTATCCCTTCATAATATAATATCTGGATTATTACCTCCACCTACCCTCCATCGTCAAGGTCGTCCAACCTTATCCCTCCGTTGAATCGTAATCACCTGCAGCAACCATAGTACGATACAATAGCAGAGCAACATCCCCTCGCCGCATAAAAATGATTTTCCATGTCTGTCCCACACGGCGGTTTATCCTTCAATATAAGATATACAAGTAAAAATCTACATCCATCGACGAATAATAAGTACCAACTAATCGTCGTCCTATAAAAAATAATCTTCTTCATCCCCTTATTTCGAATCTTTCGATCAAGACAGGCTTGAAACCAGGTTTGTTAGACTGGAGAGTTGGTATCTATCGTAGTAAGAGAAGGAAAGCTGGCCCTTGTCCTCCCTACCACCTCAGACTTTGCGGCGGGGGACTTGTTGGATCCCTGTTGTCACTGGCGTTCAAGATATACATGAATACCGCATGTATTGACGCAATTATCGAGTCCTGTAGCCTCATGACAGGTTCTCAAAACGACATTTTTTTGGCTTTTGGCAACGAAAAGATCTAGGAGAATGACGATATATGAATAAAGTGCGGATATTTACATGCTAGTGTACAGAATGTGACACCAAGCGTCTGATAATGCACAAGGTCCGCCCAAAAAGAAATGCCTACGCCTGCCGCTTGAAATACGTATACTCGTGCGTGATGCCCACGATGTGCCAAAAAAAAAGGACTTTGCGATGTAACCACCTTTCCCCAGAGCTCTGTTCAGAAGCCCAGTATATGCGATCGAGCTCGGCTAAACGAATAGAGAAGGTGTACTATAATATGCCATCAGCAAACGCCTTCGATCGTAGCCGCTCAAAAGACAGCAACCTGTTGTAGAGCCAAAGCCGAGGTCTCTCTCACGAGCGCCTCAACATCAACCAGATGCTGAGCTTGAGGTTTGTCCCACCCACGCAACGGCCCAAATGTAATCCTCTTTCCCAAGCGATTCGCCTCCGCCACCAAAGTCGAAACCAACGGCCCATCCTTGAGCACCGACGGAAACCCATCAAACCACACCTCGGAAATGTTCGGCGCAGTCGTTAGAATCTTAACCATGAGCTCTTTACTGAAGTCAGTGTACGATCGGTGATTCTTCATCCATTGCTTGCAAATCTCGCTGTTCTCTGGATCCAGCTCCGCAAATATTCGCAGCTGCTTCAATGCTGTACACTTTGCCAAACCCATCTTTGGTGTCAGGGCCCAGTACCGCGGAGGCTTTGTCCACCCCGGTCCTAGCCGAAGCTCGATGGAGGTAAGGCATGCGCGGTATGAAGGCGTCAGGCGCGTGAGCAGTTGCCTTTTGTGGTTGAAGAATTTGCCATCGCATGAGAAGATGCGGAATGTGTTTATGGCGTAGAAGACTCGGTATGCTTCTTCGTATATCTGACGGGACGTGAGGAAGAGGCGCAGGCGCGGGGCGACGTTGGTGTTGTTCCACCCAGTCAGATCGACGGGCTTGGCTATGGACAGTACGTCTTCGTACACGCGCAGTCGGATCTCAGGTGGCAAGTCCTTGAATCGAAAGGGCTTCCTCCTTTCGATGCGCTTTGGTTGAGGGTCGTCCTCCATGTTCTTCAGTGGCGGGTTCGTGCTGGCGGAGGCGGAGATGGGTTTTAGGGCGGATGAATAATCGAGCACTTTGGGGTTTGAGGAGGTTATATAGTAGTATGTAGTAATAATATCAAGAGGTCATGCGATCAGGGTGAGGTACCGTACAGTGATGTCGCACCCAAAGCCAGTAACGGCCCGGGCAGGCTTATGCATCCATCAGGTCGGAAGAGAGGGAGGGAGGAAGGAAGGAAGTATGTATGTAGTCGGTCGGTATGTACCACGTATAACGGGAAAAATTCAAATGGGTTTTTGGTTGAATCTCTTCTTGATACGGGATTCGCTCTGCCCAATCTTTCAACTCAGAGCCACAGAGGGACTTGTCTGCTCTTCGTCAAATTTCTCATGGGGGTTTAACTTTCTGCAATAAATTGCTGAAGAGTGGAACGACGGCGAAAAAATTGGCTTATATGGGGAGGCAGACTTTTGCCTGAGGCAACGATCTGGAAAAAAGCAGGAACCAAAAGACGAAATCTCCCTGAAATGCTCGGAACGACTTCTCAATGCCTTTGTCGAACTATCATGCCTTAGAAGAAGGCATTCAGCTGCCTCTTCACAACTCCACATCCATTGTGTTCCCTTTGCAGAGCCTAGAGAGTGGAATCACAGATTCGAATGTATCCCAGGTCGAAGACAGAAGAAGGACCCGATTGCTGAAATGAGATGAGAGTATTTCAACATCGAACCGAACCTGGTTACTACAACTAGCTACGAGCAACTGACCATGAAATCCTACTATTCAAGTCACCAACATATCTACGAGCCTCGACTTCCTCAAATTGCAAAATCACCATCAAGCTACGGACGTGCAAACTGCCTGTGAGCCTCAATCATAGCGTCGCTCGTTTTATGGTGATAGCCATTTTATGATTAATTGGTTTCGGCCTTCCCATGAGCTCTTTCCTCAATCATCTTCTTCCATTGATGGAGCGCTAACCCGTAGACAGCTAGAACAACGAGAGACGCGATTTTTACACTGGCAATCGCGTCTAATGGTGGTTTCTAAGAAGAACTATTCCCTAACGACGGATTCGATGGCCTAGGTGTTTGAGCTCCCTTCTCATTTGTATCCCTTGCGCTTGGAAAAGATGAAGGAATACAGCCATCAATACCTGGCGTGATCTATGAGATTGAAGTTGATGGCGTTGCGTTCGTGGCTGAAGGCGTTGATCGTGATGATTACGCTTGGATCTTGGAAAATGATGAACGCGGAGTCCTTGGTGACGGACTCGGCTGCATAATAACAATCGTCGGTGAAGCTATGCTGGAAGCTGACGATAAAGGTGTGGAGCTGGGACAGCTAAGGGAGTCTGTATCAAGACGACTGCTCGTGCGAGCCAACCTTGGGTTCTTTTTTTTCGCCAAGCGCAGCAGGCTCACGGTTCAATACATGCATTTCCTTCATTTCCGTTTACCGATCGCCATATCTCTTTCCGTTTACCTCCAGTGCGATTATATTTGGTTTCGACGCTCACTCCACTCACTCCACGCACTTTAAACCGTATCCAATGACCCAAAGCTCCACAATTTCAAGGATAAAGATCTTGCAACCTTCACGGCGAGTTGATCAGCTTATCTTGTTTGAGAGGTCGTTCTTTTTCGAAAACCATCATGCGCTGTATGAGCTGAGTTTTGCTAAACTTGCCCAATCCCTGGTGTCACAGTGGCTTCATCAATGCAGTGCCCTTCGACAATGCTTGAGTCCCGCTCAGCCTTTCCAGTGCAGATCGAGTTTGATAGATTTCTGACGATGTCATCTCTCAAGGCCGCTGGTAATTCATCGATATCACGCTCGAATAGAGAGACTCCGAAGTCAACAGTAGTCATGTTTACTGCTGCTGAAAGGGGCGCTGATCAGCAAAGCCACCATAGGGAACAAGGCGAGAGAATAAAGATTTAATTATGGTGGCCATTCCTAAAAACGCCAAAGCCAGCCATTAAAGCCTATGACGGCGCGTGTTCCTTCGATCCTAGATTTCCATTGTAAAAGTGAATCTTTAGTTGATGATTGGCGGTGTCATTGAACAACCCATCTTTTTGTTTGACGAAACATATTCTCAGGTCGTATACCTCCAGAAACTAGCATCATCTCCCATCTCCCTCTGCGCATGCATCTCCCCATCCGTATAAGTAGCTCTCGGTTTCTCAGCCTCCCTCCTAGCGTTCTCTCTTCTCAACCATAATGTCAGGAACAAAGAAATACCACAAGCCGTTGAGACTGTAGTGAGCATAATGGCGTGGCTTGTTCGATAGTGTGGACCGAATTTGGGTAAGAAGATAAAGGATGATGATATCGCAGAGACGTTGGCGAACATGACGAACAGTGCTATACCGACGGAGCGTTTTAAAGAACCTCCAATGTTGGAAGATGCCCAGGCGATGCCCTGCGGGGTTGATGGGAAGAGGCCTGAGGTGATAAGGAAGCATCCGGCATATTTGACGTGGTCGTTTGTGCAAACTATTTGTATGACGAAACCGATTATGCTAGATTTGAGGCTTGATTAGAGTTGTTCCTCGTGAGATCATTGGGAAGAGCGGCGTGCTTACGCGACGATAGAGAATCCTATCATAAAGGGACCACGTGTTTGCATTCTGTCTGCGGCATAACCTCCTTTGTGGTGTCAGTTCGTGTCAATTCGAGGGTTTGATCAAAGGACATACCAGCAATACAAAAGAAACAAGCCACAATGTACGGAGGCGCCGTCATCAGCTGAGCCGTCGTGTTCTTATATCCCAACTCTTTGACTATCGTTGGCAGGAATAAGCTTACACAGTAAGTTGGTAAGGCTATACAAACCCCCGCCACAGCAAACAAATAAATTTTCCAGTCCTTGAACGCTTGCCAGATGAACTTTGTGTTGTACTCGTCAGCGAGGAAGTCTCGATCATTCTCCAGCCGGCGCTTGACTTCTTTTCGTTCTGCTTCAGTGAGGAACTTTGCAGTGTCTGGGTAATCCTGCATGAAATAAAAGGCTCCCAGAGCCACAACGAAAGTTATTAGTCCCTCAATGATGAAGATCCAGGACCAGCCTGGCTTCCCTCCCAAACCTTTCATTTGCATTATTCCACGCGCAAGTAAGCCTCCGAAGGCACCAGCGGCGGTGGCTGCGGAATAGAAGATGGCCAACCTGAGTCCGAGTTCTTCACGTTTATACCAGGTCGTGATGCTAACCCAGTGTCAGCGTAATGATGCGGAGAGGGAAGAGTTGACTGTACAGAAAAGCGATTCCGGGAAACAGACCACCTTCAGTGAATCCTAGAAACGCTCTCGCCACGAGCAGGCCCGCATAGTCATTGACAAGACCGATAGTTACGCACACAATGGACCAGGCAACCATCATTGAAGGAATCCATATCGAGGGCCGAATTTTTTTAATTATGATATTTGAAGGAATCTCAGCTTGCACTCAAAGTTAGTACAAAGATGGAGTGTTATAGTTTTATGGCGCATACCGGCAGCATATGGTAGAAAGAAGACCGCTACCGCCACGTTGTACTTGAGCCCTTTGAGGTGCAAGTCTTTTTCTAATCCGGCCAATCGTGCATTGCCAATATTCGATCTATGTTTGAGGTCAGCCAAGACTAAAGGCACTTGAAGTATTGCCACATACCGGTCGAGGAAGCTCAAACTGAAGCGTCGTTAGCCACTGCGATAAAGATACGAACACAGCGATAACGTACAGATAGAGAAGTGATAAAAGAGGCAGAAGTGCAAGATCAATCTTTCTGATCAACCGTTTCGTCGCTTTCTCGTCGAACGCGAATTCATCGCTCAGACCGGATGCTGAGTCCGCGAACTCACGTAGCTTGACATCACAATCCTTCTCCATAGTTACATTCAACACAGAGATTTGCGAAGTGGAAAGGGGAGGTAGGATTGCCTCGAGACTCCGGTACTCTTCAAAGCTATAAGTACAAGAAAGCAATACGGCAAGCACGGAACCGGAAGTACACGTAGTATTTGTATAGAGGCCCGGTTCACTTAAACGATGCCTAATTCTACCTAGTCAATTTCTTTCATCGTTTAACAAAAATTCAGACAAGCAGGGCCGGCTTGAGATTGTGGGAAAGAAGTGTGAATTTTGCGGGTGGCGCGAGAAGAATGCGATCGGCAGGATCTGTTACGCACGGCGAGAGGAAAGATGCTAGTAATGCCTAGGTATGGTACCGGCAACATATAGGCACGCTGGGATTGCGGAGGATATATAAAGCTGATCAGATGTGCTCCAATGATACGAGTGACCCTGAGGCGCCTCACGGTACAAACGCCATGACCGCAGAATCGCCCTGGCAGACGTGACCGCATCAGGTAATAAAATTGCGGGATCAAATCGAAGACCGAGCTGGGCAGGCATATCCTGAATGATAGTGGAGGTGGTTTCGCGGACAGAAGAGTTGTAAGCGAAACCAAAGAAGGTCCGTGGGTTTGCCCTTGCTTGCGGAGGTGTGCAGCACTCGTCGAGCGCCTCAGATTGGCTATAATGGACCCTTTTCATGAAGATTTTGGTCGTGACAAGCACGGATTAGGAGTCGAGTTGCTGCGGGAACATCGGCACGACATTTTATTGTTTACAGAAAAACGAAGGCAGTTGTGCCAATGAAGGAAGATCTGCCGGAGTCATCCGTGCCCATATAACATCGGACCATTACTCGCTGAATGCCATACTTGGAGAAACAAGTAGGTACTTAGTAAACGACCAGGGCTCAAACTTTCTGCTCGCTGAACGGTCGTACTACTGAAGTTGCAGTAGTTTGTTAACTTTCTAGAACATCCAGAGATCTGGGAGATGACCTGACCTCGTAGAAATGAGAGGTTAGCTTCGTATTTGAAGGGTTGTGATATCTCGTAACCTTGAATCAGTGCTCTAGCCGTCACAGCTGCCTACAGACGCGGGACTGTGAAAAAGCAAGTATGCAAGTGAATAGCTCTCGCTCATGATGCCTGTTTTCCGTGACCGCTCTCTCTATTTGTGTGTTCCTGATCGTAGCGGCGATGAAATTGAGGGTCAGTACTTGATATATGAGTCCGAAGAAGATGTTGGCAACCTCTGCGATATCGATGGTGTCTGCGTGAGGTGGGAGGGGTTGGGAGAGGGTAGAAACGAAGCTGCTATGAGAGGTTGGCTGATGTGGCTGATGGATGATGGCTGATGGATTGATGGTTGGTAGTTGGTAGTTGATAGTTAATGGGTTGAAGGTTGAAGGTTGAAGGTTGATGGATTGATTGATGAAGGTTGATGGATTGATTGATGAAGGTTGATGGATTGATTGATGAAGGTTGATGGATTGATTGATGAAGGTTGATGGATTGATACAGGGAGAATGATGACTGACTGGGACTGGGAGTGTTGTGGCGGCCTCGGTGGGATGATGGCGGACGGTTTACTCCCGTCGGCGCATGCCTCGTCTAATAAATGGATCAGATGGTTCATGCCGAATGCTAGTACATACTAGTAGTCGTTCCAATACGACACCCCCTCCCCTTCTTCACTCTACAAGGCCAAATAAAGATGTCTTCTTCAACAACCAAACCCATACTCTTGCATTGTGGCGACGATATTAGATGGAACCACAAACTTTACACGAACCTCAGAGACAAGTTCATGATAGTCCGAAGTCACAGCATGAAGCGGCAGGAGTTCATACAGTCTTTGAAAGAGCACAGATTTGGAGATTTCGTCGCCATATACCGCCCCTTCTGGAATACAGGAGGTGAAATGGGTAAATGGGACAAGGAGCTAATGTAAGAATCTCCCAAAGAGGCGGTTTGAGCACCTCTTTAGTATATTCGATGTTTCTATTTTGCGACCTCCCCATTAAATCTTCTACCATCTTCTCTCCCGTAAATCCAGGAGAACCCATGATTCTTCAAAAAAATTAAAGTCGTACGTCAAACTCACCACATTCCAGTTCCCTCATCCCATCATCCTGCAAAATATACGCTTCCGCCGGCGCCGGCTTCGACTGGGTCGACACAAAAGCCCTCGCCCAGCGCGGAATCATCTATTGCAACTCCGCCCCAGCCTGCACAGAGTCCGTCGCCGACGCCGCAATATGGCTAATCCTATCCGGTTTCCGAAAATTCACCTGGTCAGCCATGGCCGCTCGCTCCCTCGACACAGCCAAGTTCACCGACGCGCATCAGAACATCGCTGCCGTGACGCATAATCCTTCTGGCCACTCCATTGGCATCATCGGCCTGGGGAAGATTGGCTATCGGATTGCGCAGAAGGCGAAGTTGGCGTTTGGGATGAGGATTTTGTATAATGATATCAGGCGGTTAGATAGAGAGGTGGAGAAGAGTGTTGAAGCGACTTATTACGAGAATTTGGATGATATGTTGAAAGATGCCGATTGTGTCGTTTTGGCGACGCCGTTTGTGTCCGATAAAATCATGGACGCGGACAAATTTGCAAAGACGAAGAAGGGGAGTATCTTTGTTAATATTGCGAGGGGGAAGCTGGTGGATGAAGATGCGTTGATCAGCTCTTTGGAAAGTGGCCATTTGGCATTTGCGGGACTTGACGTTCATTACAATGAACCGAATGTCAACCCCAGATTTGCGGATATGATGAATGTGGAGGTTCTTTGCCATACTGCAGGAGCAAGCGTTGAGTCGCATATGGGATTCGAAAAGATTGGAATGGAGAATATACTGAGCTTCTTCGAGACTGGGGAAGCCATAACACCGGTGAATTTGGAATGGGTTGCAACAACAATTTCATAGATATAATGGTTCGTAACGGAATGATACCAACAAATGAAGAAGAGCGCAAAAAGATGGGTCGTCAATATGATCAGATATGTTGACAAAGGAAGGGATCCCAAAGGTCGAAAACCCCCAAGCTGGCATGACATGAATATCATGAAGTAGAATTTCAAGCTCATTCCACCATCTGAAAACTAACACAAGGACCACCTGCTAAGTGAAAACCTGATACGGAAAGACAGATCATGCAGTCACTCTCATCCGGCTTATGCAATAAAACGCCACCACCACCCAATTGGTATCCCGTTCCCCATGCCCCATTTCCGAAATTCCGACCGTTTTCGTACTCCCATATATAACGCCTCAACCAAAAGTCTCGACCTCAAACCGTGATTCCTAGGTACGAGCGGATCGAAGAAAGAGAAAACACAAAACATATGTACGCTCGAAATAACTACACGGCCTCTTCAGCCCGACTCTTTTCTCTATTCCTGTTCTCCAAGGAAACCCTTTCAGAAGTCGAACCACTTCCTGGCTGCAAGCTCGGCAGCCCCGTCCGAACTTCCTCTTGCGTGTCTGACATGACCATCTTTTTGATCCCAAGACTGGCTACCAGCCCTGCGAAAGAGATGACAGTATAAGTAATCCACACTCTACTGAAACTCTGCGCTTTCGCCTGCTGAAGGAGTATCAAAAGATCACCCGGAAGTGTATCCATGGCTGTTTTCGAAGACGCGATCGCCGAACCACGTGCCAGC
Source organism: Venturia aucupariae (assembly GCA_003693225.1). NCBI lineage: Eukaryota > Fungi > Ascomycota > Dothideomycetes > Venturiales > Venturiaceae > Venturia > Venturia aucupariae. Next base: position 72,363 of record QWZN01000119.1, read on the forward strand.
TCGTCGATCATTTTAGATGGTATACCAGCTTTGGCAAGCGAGGGCAGGTGGTTTTTCATCTGACTTTGGAAGACAACTTGTCCAACGACCACGCCAAAGGCTCCACTCAGCATGCGCAAGAAGCTCAAAGTAGTCATACCTGCACCGATATCTTTTGGCGCAACGCCCAATCGCAGTGCGATCATGGGCCCATGGAAGTTGGGTCCAAAACCGATGCCGATGAGCGCGAGGAAGCCAACAATGCGGCATAGGCTGATGTATTCTGGGAAGCTGATGCATGCGCCGATGCCAATGGTCATGATGAGGAGGCCACCGCGGAGGTATTCTAGGTACTTTCCTGAGCGCTCCATGAACCACCCAGCCAGGCCGGAGACGACAGCGAGTGGAAGCGCAAGGACAAGCATCCACACTCCAGCTTTGAGCGGTGACGCGTTGAGAGTTGTTTGGAAATAAAGAGGTAGGAAGTAAGCGACCGAGTTGAAGACCATGGCGTCGAAGGCGACAACGAGCAGTGTGGATGCATTCGAGACATTGGAAAAGATTCGGATCGGAATGATTGGCTTCTTCGATATCTTCCATTGCAGAAGCAAAAAAAGTCCAAAGGTGAGAATACCGAAAACGAGGAGGAGAATGACAGTCGGTGAGCTCCATGGAAGTTTGACGCCCGCCAGTTGCATCCCAAGTAGAAACATAACCGTTCCCATAGCCACGGTCAGAGATCCCAACAAGTCGATTTCCTTAAGGCCTGTGATAAGTTTTGTGCGCGGATCGTGTACATCAAGGAAAAGCCATAATAGGATCATAGCGATTAGAACCGCGGGTACTACCGATCGTGAGTGACGTTGTTGCACATGTACCTGGCGATTCAAAACTTACAGTTGATCCAAAAGCAAATCGTCCAATTGATCTGCGTGATAGCGCCCCCCAGTACAGGACCCAGTGCGGTTGCTAAAGCGTAAAACATTCCCAAGAGGCCAAGAACGAAGCTGCTTTTCCTATTTTACTGTTAGCACCTAGCCATGAAAGGTCGCCCAATGTCTCTAGTACCTTTCACTGTAAATGTCTCCCACGCAAATGTACACGAGAGTCATGATTCCTCCACCTCCAGCACCTTGTACTGCGCGTCCAGCAAGCAGCATGGGTAATTCCTTTGCAACTGCGGATATTAAACTGCCTAGGAAAAAGATCGCGTTTGCGAGCAGAAGGATCGGCTTCCGTCCGAAAATTTCAGATGTCCCACCCCATGCTGGTACAGTCGCCGCGAACTAATCTTGTGTCAGTCACGATCGTGATCAATGTTGTTTCCAGTGCGACGTACCGTGAGGAGATAGATCGACCCAACCCATGCGTAGCCGGCGTCTGTGATATTGAACTGTGCCGCAATGGTCGGTAGCGCGGTAGCAATAAGAACCGTATCTAGCGCAGCCAGAAAGAGAGTAGTGCTGAGTGCGAGGAAGGCCAAATGCTTTCTGACAGGCGGACTCCATGTTGGTATGGTCATCTTGTCGGAAAAGCTATCTGAGTCTGTGCTTGTAGGAAGGAGTGAGGATCTGCGCAACGAAGAAGAGGTTGGATTCCCCATTGTTGTAGTGTTGTGCTGTGTTGGCAAAGTTGTATTGACGATGATGGATTGTTGTCTCTACAACTTTGGTGGCGGACCTGCCAACTTATGAGAACAAACTCAAGCCACCTGCGTTGATTTTTCTTTTCTAAACAAGCGCTTGCAGTGTCACTATCCGAAAAATGAAAGATGGTGGAGGCGTGGAGTTGTGTCGAGTGGAGCACGCTTGAGTGCATGTGTTGCTTTCCGTACTGGGCAGTGTAGAAATCTCTAAAAAAAAATAGCACAATTTTTTCGTCAAAAGTTCGGCGTCGACTACGATTATAAAGCAATGTGGAACAAGTGTACAATTGACATCGAACAGTGAAAAATACGTTGACAAGGAAATTTGGACTGCGAAGAAAAACCGACACTTGAAAATTGAAATAGGAGCACTGTTCAGAGTAGGTGGCGAACACGGACAGCTACAACCAATTCCAGCTGCCACTCAAGGGCAGCGTGTTCTTGTGATGGAGTACATCGAAACACAGATCATGCTCTCCATAATCCTTTCATCACGTCTTCACTTTGTGATTGCATCGGCTTACCTTGTTCCTGCCGTTGCGCAACCGTTTTGTCTGCGTTGTTGTTACACGCATATCGATCCGAGTGTACAAGACTCTGTGGACGGGACAGTCACACAAGGAAAGGTGCCTGAATAGGCAATGCAGATGTGTTAGTAAGCTTTGACACTCTCTCTTTGCATAAAAAGAAAGGAAGGATCAAACTTATAGACCTGAAGGAAATCAGAATGCTCATATCCTTCTAATTTTGCTGAGCGTGGTTGAAGCTCTCCTGAAATGGACGAAGTTCCAATATGGCATCTGGAGAACCCTGCTAAGAATCTTTAATGTAGTTCCAGACGTTCTTGCTAGCCGCATACTTGCTGGGTGGACTCCCGCCTTCAGTGGAAGGACAAAGAAACGTTCTCTGCAAGCCGACCCGAACTGTTGTCCCATGCACCACTGCTTCGGCAATCGAGGTGCCTTGTTGCCCAACTGTATCGTCAGGATCACACTGTAGGAAGATGAAGACTGAAGCGTTTGCCGTCGTGGCAGGTGTATCGCGTTGGTGAAGAGAGTACATTCATCCGTACCCTTCGTTGTCTATCCAAAGAGGGAGCCATCGAGAGCAAAAGTGCAGCATGAGCGGTCTGCGCCTCGCCTGCAATCCCCAATCGTTCCGTGAGAGGCATTCGTTGGGGGGATGGTTGCGTGCAGCTTGTTGTACGGAAATGGGTTGGACAGTGTCGTGCCGGCCGCAGACTGGCATTTCAAGCACCATAACCCTTGCCCTGGTGCCTGAGGCTCGATTTTCGCCCAGTATGATCGATGTACAACTGTACATTTCTGCAGTCGGTGAAAGGGATTGGTTCTTGTTGCACCATGAGATTCTTGAAACTCCCTTGTGATCGAAGTTGGAAGAAAGATGAAGGTAGTACTTCGAATGATACTGTCACGTGCAACACGGCCCACCTTCCTCTTTCGGAACATAGAATTCAGTTGCTTTAATTTCAGATGACTATGGAGACAAAATGGAAATATGCTTCCATCCCGCTTTAGCAGCAGCAGCCAAGGCTACTATTGCCTTTGGAGTGTCGCCAGAGATGTATCCATTTCAGTCACCATTCGAAAGCGTTGAGTGTAGTGCCGCAGGTTAGCATCCAAGGGCAGTGAACTGACAGCCTCTCCGTGGTGTGCCAAAAAGTCTGACCAGCCTTCACGAAGCCAACAACATCCTCCATGCAAGAGTTTCTGAGGAATGCTGGTTTATAGAGTAACAGGAAGCAGACTTTGAACGCCATACAATGTTTTCATGAGTTTGACTATTCATAGCTCATCCTTTGTGCGAACACTCTCACCCGTTTCTTCCTTTGAGACCTCCTCATCCTGGTGAGCTTCGTCAGCCGCATCGCCGCCTTTTAGTTCCTTCTGCTTCTTCTCGACCTGTGCAGTGATGCCGGAAACGAGTTTGGCGATACTTTCGTCATTCAGGACCGGCTCGTAGTTGATAGCAACACCTGGAGTTCGAGATTCGTCCGATAATTTGTTCTGAGAGAACCATCTCAAAACCTCTTTCGTGGCGTCAAAGACCGGTGCATCTTCTGATTCCTCCTTCTCTGTCGTGTCAAAGGCTTCAGTTTTGCCATCCTTCATGACGATTCTTGGCCAGCCGTGCCCATGGTTTTTGACAAACACGTGCTCCAAGATGATATCCCCACGGTCTTTTTGCGGCTCCTCTTTTGAATCCGGATTTAGTGGAACCATCTTCTCGGCTTCCTGATCAATGACTTGAAAGCTTCCGACATATTTCTGAACCTGCTCCTCCGGAGTTAATGCATAACAGCGGTACATTGCTTTTTGCAACTTGTTCGGGTGTGTTGCGCCCTCGTAGATCGTGCCGGTTGCCAGTTCTGTTCTGTAAAGCAGGTCGTTTTCCCCCTTGGTGGGCATGCCCTTTGCTTCGCCGCATTCGTTACGCATTGCCCACTCGACCAGCCATTGTACCACGGGGAGACGTCCCCGTTTGGACTTTGACACGACTCCCCAGTAACTGTTCAGTGTATTGTTCTCCCCATGGACTTCGAGAAGTCTGACAGGGACCCGAGCCGGTTTGCACTTCTCCCAGAGCATGTTGATCTCGTCCTTGATACCACTTTTCGTAATCAGTCCGGCGAGAATTGTAGGATTAACCAGGGCAAACGAGGCGGTCTTCTTGGACCAGTAAGGGTCGCAGGCCATAAGGTGAGAAATGCCTCCACCAGTGCCTAATCCGGTCATATGTACGCGGTCCATGTCGATACACAAGCGCTCTGTAAGACCATCTAACACATTCGACACGAAGGACTTGTCGTCAACTTTGACGTTTGCATCTTCATCGGACAGCCATCTGCTCTGAGTAAGATTAGCGTCTATGAAGATGCACAGGGTAGCGCTGAAGGGACTTACTTCGACTGCTTCGGGATATAGCACGATATAGTCTGGATTCAACACGGGGTCGCTCAAGTGCGTCAGATTCTCCATGTCTTCCGCAGTCATCCCCTTATCGTGGTACGCCACTATGAGAGGTGCTGGCTTGGTTGGTTCATAGTTCTTGGGTAAGGAGATCCTGACTATGCGATCTCCAATCTTAATTCCTTTGGAAGGGCCGCCAGGTTGGGCTGGAAAATCGAATGGCCTTGAGCATCCATCTTTGAGCTCGGCTTGGACGAGCGATAGTGCGCCTAGGATGAGGGCAGAGGAGAATAACATTATGGTATGCTGGAGGAGAGGATCCTGAACTCAAGAGTATAAGAGCAGGAGCCCGAAGAGGCGACGTTGAATTTGAAGCAATGCATCTCGACGTTTCTTCTTGACAGGATAGTTTGCGACTGCGAACCTATGCTGTGGTAAGTGACGGCATTTTGCTATATTAAAACAGCGTGAGATTAATTAAGGTCATGGTTTTGCATATAAGACCCGTAAACGTACTAGTAGTGTTTGGCCATCGACATCTTGAGCTTTGACCAACTGATTATGGATGGTATTGCTCAAATATACATAGCGGTAATTTACAAGATTATGTAATTGTAGTCGTTCGATTGCAACTTGCCAATATCTACCAAGTCTAAGTACTAGTCGCTAATCCTATAGCCGTACTCAACCCTTGAGCTTGATAATCTCAATTAACTGGTTCAGAATCAGATGCACCCAAGGTTAGATAAGTTTACGAACATTTTATCTTTGTCTAAAACTAGCCTCTTAAACTATCTTAAGTTTGTTCATATGATTTCTCGATTCGACTAGGCTCTTTAACTTAACTTGTAGGACTACCCAAACTAATTAATAGATCTAGAACTTTGTTGCCGGGATTGGTTGATATTTTCTTTCTACGCCTCTACTCTTACTAAGAGTTGGAGGCTTCGCAGGTTGTGAAAATTGTATTTATATACTACTTTGTTTGAATGATTTTACACTACGTAATCTTGACATCATTTTTTTTGCCATCCGATCCGATATTTATAACCCAGCAGCCTTGATGAAACCCAACATCTGCGTATAAGTCTGAGGCGCAGTCGTATGCGCGTTAATACCATGACCCGTCCCAGGAGCGAGATAACTCGTCGAACTCTCCGCCGCCGCAGGAAACAAAATAGGTAAAACCTGAGCCCCCATATCAGTGGGATATCCACAATCGCTCCGGCAAAAAATGAAGTCATTCTGTCCATTGACGATTTGGACTGGACCTGTGAAAGCCGTCGCGGGAGCCACTGGTCCGCCCAAGGTGAAGAACTCGCCGATGGTGAAAGTTTGTTTTTTGGAATTGAGGGAGGAGAATGTTGAGGGCGAGAAATTTGGGTGGCGGTAGAAGGCTGTTTGGTCCCCGACGGGCGAGTTGACGACTTGGTAGCCTGAGGGGAGGAAGCCGAAGCGGAGAGGGTCGTTTTGGGAGGCGATAGTTGGGTTGAATGCGGCAATTGCGTCAGGGATGTTGCTGCCGTCTAGTGTGAAGCCTTGGAGAATGATTGCATCTAGATCTTTCGGGTACTGTGCAGCGAGTCCGACAGACTGTATCGAGCCGTACGAGTGGCCGATGCCCACAACGTTCTGCCAAGCGACTCCCCCAACAGCGCCGCTTCGCAGTGACTGAATCAACTGATGGGCAATCTCTACCTGCAGAGCAGACTGCACGACCTGGATTGGATCAGGGTGGTCACTTAGCCCAGTGCCGAGACGATCGAAACTGAATGTGACATATCCAGCGGCAGCAGCAGCGTCCAAATAAGAAACCCCCGAGATATCCCAGTAAAGCTTGTCAAAGTTGATGCCATGGATTAAGAATTGGATGGTCGATGCCGACGAGTTCGAGGCTGTTGATGAAGATGGGAAACAGAGTTTGGCGTTGATATTGTACGTCCCGGAAACTGTCCCCTTACCTGCGTTCGAAGACGATGGCAGCGCAGAGTTTGCTTGGAAGTACTCAACAAAGGTTTGTGTGGAGGCGTATTGATTTGGAGGGTTGGATAGGTTGAGTTTTGTGTTCGAGGCGGAGGCCTTGACTGCAATATTTCCACTGACGCAGATAGCCTTTCCACCGGCGGAGCTTGAGAGAACAGGGAAGGAGAATCCTTTCGAGTTGGTGAAGAAATTGAAGCCTGGGACCGGAGCTGCTGCGACTCCTGCGGACAGACCCGAGAGTGCTGTAACCAGTGGGATTAATGAATACATTACTGCAATGAAGCAACAACAAGTGAGTGAAACGAGGGTATGATTGAGCTTGCAATGACAATGAGTGACTAGAAAGAGTATCGAACAGCGATGCAGCGACTGGCAAAAGAGAGATACATAGAGCACTTTAAAGTATAAACTGCTCAAGGAGCCAGAGGTCTGGACGGTGTTAGCTGCCGTATCCAGCGTTGGGTAAACAGTCTACCACAACATGGCCGTAATGGTGTGTCAGTCTCTACGCAGCGTCGCGTAAGCTGCTGTTTTGTCGTGCAGCTGTCTTCGCTGTCAAGCATGCTTAGCTTGAGGGTTATACCGAATTCTGGAGGCTAACAAGGAATTTATCCTGTGTAGTGGGAGTGCCTACGGAATGTTTTCCATGGCGGTGCACCGCTGTCATGAGGTACTAGAAGACATTGACGGGACGCGCTATCGATCGGAACCAAGAGATGGGGAAAGGGGCGAGCTTCGTTGAAGAAGTCCACGGGCCACGAGTCGAACCATATTTTTACGTCTCGTTGTAATTCTCCGACGCATACGACGCATGGTGGGCGATGAGTCGGACCTTCAGGTTGTGATGAAGTTGGGGAAATTTGAAGCTTGACAAGAACGATGAGTTGGATGTTCAGGTTGTGGTAAAGAAGAGGAGAAGAAGTTCGAAGCTGGAGATGGGAGGAACTTGGGAGCGAGATGCCGACTCTTCCGACATCGGTGGCCTTGGCGGTTCTTCTCTGCCTCCTATTCAAAGGGCCGGTTCGCTTCTCATCGCAAAGCTACTAGTAAGACACCAAGACCGAGTCATTGTACTGGCCTTACACGAGCGAGTCGAGTCATATGATTAGCAAGCTTCTAGACCCCAGCTGAGGCTTTTCAGCCTCGTGCCGGCCAACAACATCCGAATCCCTTTCTAACATGTTTTGAGAAAAGACAGCCGTGATTCGCTCATGAGCAAATATAGAATATATCTACCGAGGTACACCACACTATACATGAATATTTACCTGCCGGCTCAAATCGACAAATGACCCAAAGTGCCTGCCACGCAAATGCGCCCCACCCACCACAAGACAGAGCCTGTCCGGTACATGCAGGTGTGCTCATCAGATCGTCCAAAGCCCTGCCTAGAACCATTCCAAGATGCTCCTGCCAAGCCACAATCGGCGTACGGAGGTAGGCTGTTTGGGCTCCCGAATACTATCAGCCTTACTCTCAACATCATTCCATCTTGAAATCGTATCTTCATGCGTGTCCTTGATTGCGATGGAGCCAGCATCCTTGGCATAGAGATGGACGAGCTCCCACATAGCCCTCAGGACAGCGACTCCTCCACCCTGTGTTTCAACTGTCCTGCCACGTCCACGACCGTTGAGATCACGACTTCCCGCCATCAATTTCGGAAAAGCTGGATCCTCCGGGCTTGTCATTCTCCCGTTTGATGCAGAAGGAGCATTCAGAAACATGTTGCCGTTGAAAGGAATCTGACCACCTCCAGGAATACCCGCAAGCGGCGGCAGGATAACTAATCCCTCTTTCCATCCTCGACCCCATTTCTTCTCATCACCCAATCCTTCATTGCGGTAATCTTCCGCGTTATCTACCATCTTCAGTGGGGGTGTACTCGTGCCATTCCAGATACCAGCACCCCACCACGCACCATAGCGTCCTTCGTCGTCTCTTGTACTCATCGCTCCTCTCGCGTTCCACACAACCCAGCTAGCATACTCCTTACAGCTTTGTTCATGTAGACTTCTCTCATTGGGACCCGCTGCGAAAGTCTTACCTGGTAAAACAGGTTTCGTGGGAAGCGGTTCGCAGAAATGAGTGAGGTGATGGAAGTATATTCCTTTGAACGTTTGACCGTTTTGGCTACACGATCCTCTCGAATCACACAGTTCTTCTAGGATACCGTTTCGTCCCAGACCAGACCACTCGGGGTTGTGAGAGGACGTGGACGAATTCCAGCCCGTAGCTTTGATGACGTTCCGAACAAGTTTGTGTCCATCGGCTAGATAATCGAGGTTGCCGGTACCTTCCCACAGGCCTCTCAAGCCGGAAAGGAGGACGCCTTGGTTGTACGTGTATACCATCTCATTCCTTTCGTCGCATTTCCCAGTTCCAATGGTGCCATTTGGAAGCCAGCCAGTGATATGGAAACCGTCGACATAGAGACCCTTCTCATTTGTCATATTCGAATTCTTGAGCCAATCATAAGCGCGAACAGCATTGGAAAGGTACATTGGATCGTATGGTCTGGAAATATCTGCCTTCTTGGTTTCGCCTGGCTCTGCACGGACACCATCATCGTCGCCAGCGGTCGTTATGTATGGAGAGGGATTGCGGTCGCCTGGGAAGTAAAGATACATTGCTACACTCGCGGAGATGTAGAGTTGATTGGTGATGGCGTTTTTGTAAGGTGTAAGGCGCGGGTTCCAATTCATGCCTCCACCACATAACTTTGTATCCCATCCTTGACTTGCAAGCTCGTAGAAGACATTTGCGCGATGTGAAAACGAGGGGACGAATTGGTTGCCATACCATGCTCCTCCTGCCCATGCGCTTCCTCCCCACCCATCCTGCGAGTTTGGAACATTGTAATGGGCATTCGAATGCATCTTGACGAACCTCACACTCTCCAGCCAGCCAAGCACAACCCACAGCATATCGTCAAATGCTTGGAATCGAATAGCCATGGCATTTTCACCAAAGTAATATGCCACCGATTGCGAGAAATATTTATTCACCTCATTCTCCACCTTTTCACCTTCAACAGTAATCGTGCTTGGTTGCGTAGAGGCGGGCGGAAGGATGTACTCGAGAGAGCGCGTGAGAGAGAAGAGGGAGGCTGAGAGGAAAGTGCCTATTACAGCACCAGTCCAATCGATACTCGAGGTGTATTTGCCAACCCAGATGGCAAAGTAGTAGTCTTGCATTGTTTGAAGCGCATGATGAAGTTCTTCGAGCGCGTTGAAGGGAGGACCGTATGCTGAGGGATTGATGTAGGAGGGAATCGTCGCGGGGTCCGGGGAATTCGAGGTAGCAGACTGTGACTCTGTGGTGACACGGCTATATGTCGTAGCCCTTCTCGAGAAGGAAGACGTGGATGGTTCGCTGCAGGACCCGAGCGTGCCAAAAAATGTGCATTGCGCCGGGCCGAGTCCATGAAGCTGCCAAAGAACAAGAAAGTCGAGCGCTGCGAGGCCCAGCAATGCGATCAAGCACCACAGGGCGGCTCTGAAGATGCCACTGGAGGCTTTCATGGTGTGAGGACGGGATGCCAGTAGAGATGAGATCCAAACATCAAAGAAGCAAACAACGGGAGACAACAGCTGATGGACAAGGAGAATAGCCAAAGGAGGCAGGCGAGAGGCTCAAAGCTCGATCATGGTACAATTGCCCGTCTGTAACCAGCCAGCGGATCACCAGTGGTGTTGTAATGAGATGGAATGCTCCTAGGAGGAACTGGAGAGACCACCACCACCACCTCATGTGGACTAACCTGCAGCCACTAGGTATGTACGGATTCGTTCACTACTCTTGGCAGGAAGAGGGGCGGAGATGACTGCGATTCATGCATCACCTTGACCTGCATCGATGGGACGTAGGGATGGAGAGTGGCTGTGCTGAAGAGGTTGATATTTTCCACTCATTTTGGTATTATGATAGACATGGTGAGCTTTGCCTCAAAGTTATCGCTGCCATCGAGTGATTTGGAGGTCTTGGCGGGTCAAGATCGTACTCGGACTCGGACTCGGACTCAGGACGAAAGACTAATAAGGGCGACCCTACCTGACTAGAAATCACCTACCTACATCCCCCCATCAAAAAGCCCCCCCAACTCCCCCCCAAGAAAAGCAAAAAACAAACAGACAGACAACAACAACAACGACACCCACATCCCTCTCCAACCTCCCACACCCCGAAACCCTTTTCCCCGTCGCTGCAGCACCTGTCCCAGAACTCATCCCACTATTCCACGACACAGGCGTAGTAACCATATAGCTAGTCTCCTCCACAACAACCGTCGCAACCTCCGTAAACGTCTGATCACCATTCCACTGCGTACTAGTAATCTGCACCGTCTCGTCCGGTAAAAACACCGTCCCCGATTGCACCGAGGATAATGTTATAACATTTCCTCCGGCATCGAGAGCGACGTATTCGGTGAGGGTGATTGTTTTGTTGATAGTTGCTGGGGAGGCGGTGGAGGAGATTGTGATTGTGGACGATGGTTTTAACTCGATTGTTTTTGTTGATGTTATTGTTTCGCCTGTTGATGCGAGGATGGTTATTGTTGGGAGGGTCCAGGGTCTTGTCCATGGACTCGTGCTCGTTGTTGATCCGGTGGTTGTGGGTGGTTTCTATTGAACGGGATAAGTCTCTTATCTTCCTTCTACCTTCTGTTCCAAAACGAGATGAAATGAGAAGACAAGATGATTCAAGAGAGAGAGAGAGAGAATGACAGGGCAAACTCACCTTAGTAACCCTCTCCGTAATAGTAACAAAATTAGTAACCTGCCCCCCAGCCCCCAACCACCTCGTCTCCACCCCATCCGCCCTCAAGTAACTAGTAACCCAACTAACCACCGCATCCCCCTCAACCGTCGGCACAGGTACAATCTCCCAGAACGCCCCCTTCCCCCCAAATCCAGATTCAGATGCACCCCCAGGTCCAGGATACAACTTCGGCATCGACAAAGCCCCCGTATCCAGACCCAGAAAACGAGAATCATAAGTATTGATCGTGAATGTCCCGTCGGCTTGTTCGAGGAAAAGCCATGTTGCTGGTCTACCAGTAAAATTCACTGAGTTATCTTTCATGTGGCCTATGACGATTCGGGAGGTGGGGTTATGAGTCCATACTAGTGGGGTTTCCCCATCCTCCTCATAATAAACATCTTTATCACCATTATTATCATTGGACACGGTGGTTGTGGTGGTAGTGGTGGTGGAGTACTCCCAATTCCCTAGATAAGCTTGGTCTAAGTACCAAAAATCGGAGTCGCGGAGACCGGGGAGGATGTTACGTATTGATATGCCGTTGGTAAAGGGATTTGCGTTTGAGTTGAAGGAGAGGGCTTGGTTTGAGGAAAGGTCTTTATTTAGGAGGAGGAAGGTGGAGAAATCTGGGGGGAGAGTGGCTAGGATTGGGGGGATAAGGAGGACGGTGCTCATGGACCAGAGATAGGCGAGGAGGGAAGGCATGATTGTGGTTTGGAGATGGTCGTAAGAGGTATATTAGCAGTGAGAGGCATATAGAAGGTGATTTATTCCAGGAGGAGATGGCTTCCATTCCTTGATACGAGCATGAAACTTGAAGGAATGGAGTTGATTCACTCGTGATTCACGAGCTGACTTTCAGACAAATGAGAGGCAGCTCGAATATCCGGGGCCGTCGATGCCATGGCGAGTGGCGAACGTCCAAGGACTCTTATTGGAAGCTCGTGATTTTGAGGGCTCGTCTCGTGCGTGATGCGGAATGAAGACAAAGGTCCACGCTGTGACTGCTCTTGATTTTTAGTGCGCGACAGTTCAACCGGCTTCGATGGAGACTCTCTCCGTGTATTTCAAATTGCTTGTTCAAAGTACAGATCGCTACTCATAAGCGATACGAACTAGAAAGTCTCCGATATCGAGACCAATCATTGAGACCAATCTTGGGTTTGAGAACCCCTGATTTGAGAGGTATACTTAGTGCTGAGGACCGAGGAATGTCTTGAACTAGCCGTACACTCAGACATCTTTAGCACTCAGACTACATGAATCCCACAAATATAGCAACAACAGGAAATATGAGAAGAGGAAAGCTGCACCCCATCCTACCCCCACCATCTCCGTTTCTCGAGGTCGGAATATTGGAATAAGATACAGTGTCCACAGCCGTGGTAACCGTCGTTCTTATCGTCGTCGCATCCGAGATCGTAGTCACCCCCACGCTCAGGTTGGAAGTTTCGAGAGACGTCATCGTGATCGTCGATGTAATGGTTGGGAGGTTGAAAGTCGGTTTCGAGATGTCTTTCTTACGCAGCACAGCCTGTGTGTTTATCGTGACCTGAGCTGGTACTATGCCCTTTGATTCCTCAGACCGGCGGACATAGTACTATAGAAAAACATTCGAATGAGCTCACGGCTCTCCAAAGCGGAAGTGAAAGAAAGTACACACCTGCGTCTCCGTCACACTAAGTATGAGAGTACTCGTCACCCTCCCACCAAGAAAACTCGTTTTGGCAGCGATCAAAACCGAACTTGTCACCCATAGCGTCCTCGTCACAAAGATAGTCGGCAAAGGAATCGCACTCCAAAAGCCAAATCCACCTTTGCGAAAATCGTCAAGCGGATGCAACTTCGGTTGAGTCGTCTCTTCCTCATCAAGTCCCAGGAAAAACCCATCCGAGTATATCTTCCATGTACCATCTGATTGTAAGGTATAATTCCATGCTGCTACACGAACCAGAGCTTGTTCTTCTGGTTCCCAAAACTGAAGTACTGTGTCATTGTATTTGTTGTTGGCAATGGTATCATCGTCCAGGTACCACTCATCGTGTTCCTCGATCCCGGTTGAGACGTTGCGCATGCTTGTCGCTTTGTTTACGTCTGCTGCTGGTTTGAAGGAGAGAGCAAAGGTACCATTGATATCGCGGTTAGTGAGGATAAACAGATCATGATCGTTGGGCACATTCATGGACGCGGCGCCAAGTACCTGCTGTAAGAGAAGGTAGAAATGGATAAGAGCAAGCATTGCGTGACCAGTGATGGGAAAAACGAGAAGTCGAGAAAGTAGAAGGCAAGATCATGGAGCGGCGGACTGAATGGTTTGATGCATTCCATATTTCACGCGTGATCGAAACAATCTTGACGTACCCTCAGGCGGTGGAATGCAGTCCACATGCTCTGAATGCCAGTTTTTCATGACATCCATTGTATCAGATGTGACTCTCCTCGTAAAAGAATTGGCATGCGCGAATTGCTGCAAACAAGCATGTCGACGGCCAGTAACAACACAGGGAAATAGTGCCTTTATAGCATTTGTAGAGTTGCTGTCAAATTCGAACCTGAAATGAATAACTTGCGAGCAAATTCATGAAACTAATTGGTCATGACTTTAGCGATATCGACCTTCATCGGAAAGTGTTGCGTTTTCATCGATGTAAGCTGATACTTATTGTAGATAATCACTTGCCAGCTCAGGCTTGTCATTGACTTTTTTCAGGTATTGGTGCCACAGTACCATCCCGCACATGCCTTATTCTCTCACTCCCTTCGCTTTCTGTATAATACTGACCTTCATGCATCTCACCAGAATGCCTGCGACCGAGAACTGATGGCAATTTCGATACATGGTCCCTTAAACCTCCAGGTGATGGCCGTAGACCTTGTGGTGACACAAAGAGCTCATTGGCGTGATTAGCTCTGAAATTTGGCATTAACATCCCAAATTCTGGTCTATCTTGCGAAACCCAGTCGCAAATTTGGAAATGGCTGCATCTGGGCTGAGTGACAGTCGCTTCTATGACCCCGCGTGAGGTGGCTTGGACTGAAGGCTTTGCGCCAATGCGAGACTTTCACCATTCGCAGTGTTGGAGACCCAAGGCGTGCATGGAGGTTCTCATCGAGGCTGAGCAGCTAAAACTGTGAGGGAACATTGAGGTGACGAAGAAGACATGATGTTCAGCCTTGTCGATGCACATGTCAAGTGCTTGCCGCCTGGTCGTTTTGAATCTAGATATCTTTGAAGGCGAGTACAGATTGAGAAACGCTCACACCAGATGTCTCTTGTGAACAGAGACCGAGAGAAAAATAATGAGCCTCCTGCTGAGATACTCGCCAGGCCTTTCTTCTATGGCTGACCTGTCAGCAATCATGTAGAACGAGAAGAAGTGGCTGGTGCGCTCCGGGATCAAGTCGTTGACCGACACTGGGGTACGATGATTAATAATTGAGCTGTCAATGCACAAGTAGACTCTCTCACAGAGACGAAAGCGATGAGAGCCCAGGGATATCTCGATGTCGTGTATGATGTACATGGCTGGTTGTTGTTCCTTGGACGAGGTGGCTTCTCTCGGCTGAAAACGAACCGGGTTGTAGGTCTTGGCGCTTGGCGTTAACTACCAGGAGGTATTGCTTCATCATTTTACACCGGCGAAAGCATCCAGGACCTCGCCTGCGGTAGTTCCTGAGAGTCGAGTCCCATGTCTTCAGCTTATAACCACAACTCGAGGACTTCATCAAACACAAGCAAAAATCCCGAAGTTCTCTAATTCTCTAATTCTACTTCAGACGAATTGGTAATCGCAACATCTCGGTGCGAGAAAGCAGAAGGGATGTTGAGCAGGTGGATCTATGGAGTAGTGCCCGGTCACTCGCTTCTCTCAAACCTTGTGGCGACATTGGTGAAGAAATGGCCGATTATTATTACTTTGACAGGTATTAATAGTAGTAGATCACGACTCCACGAGGCTTTCAAAGTTCGTTCCAGATAAAGCGTATATCGAACACAATATACAACGGCACCCCCGGCGCAATCTACTAGATACCTACTCTATCACTTCACCACTTCTGTCGCAAAGTTACGATTGCGAGTCCTTCCCCAACACGCCACTGGACAACTTGACCAGCTTACCAACAATTCATCGCTCACGAAGTTCATGGGACTCCGTTGCCACTCAACCAACCTCGCTACTCTGTACAGAAACCATTTTGGTGGCGGCAGCTGTGTACAAGGTTAATATGGTATCCGAGGTATCGTCTACTGTACTAGTATACTATGTATGGATTCCGGGGTATTGGCAATCTCTAGCGACACCACCACTCAACTTCACAAAATTTTATGGATACCAGCTTTCCCCACATCGGCACCGACCGAGTGCAATTTACAGTAGACTGCCGTGCACATTCGCTTTCCCCCGCAATTGATGGATGGTTCTCAAACCCGTCTTGACTTCCGACTACAGTACTGTGTATATACCATAGTAGATTCTCCGCAGCGCCTACCACGTTACACTATGCACGGCTACTTGTCTCTACGCAGTGTAAACGAGAGTCGCTCGGCCTGCACCCCCCTGTCTTCCTCATCCCAACAACTAATCCTGTCTCAAGCTACTGCTGTAACTTGTTAGTATTTCATATGCTGGGTATACCCGCACTCAGATCTTTCGCCATTAGCGAATTCTTCCCGCGTCGGCACATCGGGTGTGAATGGTTGATAAAGCTTCTAGTAGATAGCGGGACTTCCGCAAGGTCATTGCGCTCGTGCGCTTGATTAATTTTTGTCGCTAAGCTCTCATATATTGTATCTAGGCAAGGGTCTTAGCTGATCGTATGTTACAAAGTAGGTGGAAAGAGTAAATATGAGATGAAGTGTGCGAGTATAAAGTTAGACGATCCTCCCCAGAATTTGTTAACCAAGCAGTTTTGTTGTGAGCCACTCCTCTTGCCCCATACTTTCGACATCATGCATTACTCCTCGTGGCTCACTCTTGCGTTCAGCGCCAGCGCCATCGCCAGACCTGAAGGCGTCATCGACCAAGTCGGCACTCTTCGCGCCAGAGAAGTTCAGGATATTCGCAATCTCCCAGCCATCAAGAGCACCTTCGAGACCTTAATCAAGGATGGCGACGCGTTGGAAAAGGCCATTCAACCTCTTACCAAAGCGAATGGTGCAACACAGGTCAATGTCATCATCAAAGCTCTCGACAAACTGAGCTCCGATACCAGCGCTCAAGCAGCCGCGATCTCGAAGAGTGGTGCCATCGGCCTCCTAGAAATATCCGGTCTCCTCCAAGCAAAGAACCAACAAGTATGGAAAGATCTCAACAACGAGTTCGTCAAAGTCCTCAACCAAACTTCAATGGACATCGTGGCAAAAAAGGACATCACCATGGCTCTGCCCGCCGCACAATTGACCGCCCTCACCAAATCGATCAAAGCTCAAAAGAAGAGTATAATGGAAATCGTCGCCGTCATCCCTGGTCAGATTCCACCCGCGGTGAGTAAACAAATCGAAAATGGGATCGCAAAAGGCGCTGCCGGTAATGGAGCTCCCCCTCCAAAGATGCCCAACATCAACGACCCGGAAGTGCAAAAGAGATTGGGCGGCGCCGTCGACGCTTTTCTCGACCAGGTGGTCAGTATCGTCTCCGGAAAGCAGGAAGCCTTTCAACTGCCACCAGGCGTGAATTTGCCTAATGGTTTCAACTTTCCAGCTGTTGTTTCAACGGAAGCTGCAGCGCCAGCAGCGGCAGCTCCAGCAGCGGCGGCTCCAGCAGCGGCACCTCCAGCAGCGGCGGCTCCAGCAGCGGCGGCTCCAGCAGCGGCACCTCCAGCAGCGGCAATTCCTCCTGCAGCAGCAGCCGCTGGTAAGTACCCGCGGGTTTTCGTTACTTATTTCATGGCTTCGCAGGACATCGCTAGTGCAGGACATCGACTGCGCCAGCGATTGATATTCTGGGCCAGGGATTGATATCCTGCGCAAGCGATGTCCTGCACCACGCTGCGCTGCGCTGAGACTTTCTTGCGCGTCTCTATGCTATGACTTATTAAGACTCCTCGTTCCTGATTCTAGCAGTTACTGACTTGAGGTTCTAGGTGCCGCGGGTATGGCGGCCATGCCTGGAATGGCCGCTGCACCAAAGGCTTCGACAGCCAAAGGCGTTGCGCCCAAGGCTCCGGCGAAGTTGCCTGCGAAGGATACAGCGAAGGTTCCCCCAACGCTGAGGTTCTAGGAGTCTTGTGACGTGTGCGGCAAGGGAAAAGTGTGGGTTTAGTAGTCTCGTTCTCGGCAGTAAGGTGGATAGTGTTGTGGTGGTAGAACAACGTCATCAATAAGGTGGATAGTATTAGGATGGTAGAACATCACCACCAACATGAATGGCGTAATTAGATCACGAATGTTGCGAATCAAAGGACTGATCTTTATGAACCGTCGTTTCCAGTCCTGGCCTAACGTGATAGATGATTTCGTCCTTCCCAAATCGAATCTACACCTGGATTAACCCATCGCACAGGTACCTAACACTTCTATTCTTCAAGGATGTCAGAAATTTCTCGAGATCGACTCCAAATGCAGGGCGAATTCGGTTCGGTAGCATAGCAGAATACAGTGCAGTGGCAACCACAACCATGGGCTCTCCTGGATGGCTCAAATGACTATTGAAAGGAAGTTCAGTGGAATACTACCCGATATACCTGCCTAACACATAAATTTGCCTTAATCCCTGCTCTTCTTGTCTTGAAGTATCGAGATAAAGTTCTATTTGTGTCCAGTGTTTTGTGTCCAGTGGAATGAGAAGCTGGACACGGAATCGTGAAATCGGGCCAAGAGGGCGACTTTTCGAGAGTTTGGCAGGATAACGCGAGGTCTGTAGCAGAGAGGTCGATTTCGAGTGTGGGAGTACCTGCAATCTCTGATTACTAGTATCATATTGGTTTGCTTGTTTGTGCGTGGCTTGTCTTGATATGTATTCAACCTATGGCTTTATGCCGGGTAGGATTTAACAATAAGACCCTTTATTTCTGCCAAAGCAAGATTGGACGAGCGATGGTAAGGGCGATAGTTGGATGACTGGCATGCAGCTTTGGTGAGAGAGGGCGAAAGCTTCATTGGAAAACGGTGATGTTCTGGCATGCTTGTCCGGATTTGGAGTTCAATTGACTAATGCAATAAGATTTCGTCCAAGCATGCCCTGTCCTTCCTTGTAGTTACAGGAGGTTTTCGTGATCCGATTGTAACCATTGTAGAGTGCAACTCATGACATGGTCGATTTGACCAGCTCGGTAACCTTAGTTTCTATCGCCTTGTCGTCCATGCCTATGGTATCTCGTTAGCCATTTCTCCTTTCCCAGAGATCTCTTTCGTCTTCACCATTCAACGGTACCATCTTCTCCATGCCAAATTCTGCCTACTTGTTAGTTGTCTCCTCTTCCCCACATGCCTCAAACCAAAGACTGACCATATCTCGCCCACACCTTCGGTGTGACGTCCAATGCTTCTCTTATCATGATGGGTGTCTCTGGGTTGTGTTTCTTCATGGTGGGATATGTGCGGAGGAGGAATTGTCTATTGAATGTGGTTAGCTATTCTGGCAGATGAAGGTATCACGTTGAAGGAATTCACCTTGCGGCAGCGCTGTGCTCTGAGGTCTGACATAAGTGGAAGCGCAGCTCCTTGAGACCTTGTGCGAATGCGAATTTGGTCGCCATCTTGATGTGTTGTATGCGAATGTCGACGGCGTCGATGATTAATGTTGGAATTGGAGTCGAGCTTCCAGAGGGTCATGTCTAAAATGCAAAGTCCGTCATGCGTGGATAAAGTGCGGGCCCTAAGTATGTGACCGCAGTTCTAGTTGCGATTCATCTGTGATATCATTTCTTCCCAAACAAACAACGGCTTAAGACGATCGTATGTTACTTGTCTATGCCAACACCAGCCAAATCCAGCTTCACAATCTCCCATCATCCTCTAACAAAATTGAGGCGCAGAGCTCCTTTGTCGCTCGACTGGGTTGCACTCCAATCAAGGTCGATCAACGATGTCGGCTCAAGCAGTCAAGCCACGTTTTTTCCTGGGCTTTATTGGAAGGACCTTTAAAGAGAACAAACGGCTTTCCCCTGAAATTATCAGTCCACAAAAATTCTTGCAAATTACATACAAATGAGGCTCAATCATTGTAGGAGAAATTGGAGCAGACAAAGTTTGCCGTTCAGGGCTACGCTTTTGAGATAGTGAGAAGCTCTCGAAGACGCCTGGAACATGGATACGACATAACCTGGAATGCTATCAAGAAGGTCAGCGATGTCGAGAGGCTATCACAGCCGCCGCTCACGCCATCTTTGTCCCCACTCCTCTTAGTACGTCCTCGTCGAATTTAGTCGTGTCTTACACGAATTTCCTTGGCTTTACCAAACCGCTAAACACAGTCTACAATGTCTAGTTCGAACACTCGAAGTCACTCGCATTCTAACCAACTCAAATCTAGTCACCAACGAAGAGCACTACAACCTCGTAATCATCGGAGACCACATTATCGCTGATGCCGCCGTTGCTGCTAAAGCCCAGGTCATCGTATGGTCCACAATTCCTTCAGCCAGACAATGGCCTCCTTACTTTTCGGACGACCAAGAAAAATCACTCTTTCAAAAGTTGTACTCGCCGAATCAAACTCCTACAGACTAGCTTTGATCTGGCCCATTGCTCGAGTGGTATCCTGAATCATCTTCTTGGCGGCATCGCTTGGTGCTTCATAAGGAGCTCTCGGCTTCAGAAACTCCTCTGCATTTACAATCCCAGCGGCTTGGGCTGTGTGAATCGAAGCGGCATATTTCGTAGCTGCAATCCCAGACTTGATGGATTGCTCCGCCAAAGCTGCCTTCTTATGCAATTGCATTGCCTCTTCAAATTTGCCTTCCTGGTATAATTCATAAATCTTAACAATGGTCTTCGGCATCACATTCCCAAAGGCGCAGATGCACCCCGAGGAGCCAGAAGCAAGGCCCCCAATCAGAAAATCAGATTGTCCGCCAAAGTTTGCGAAGTCGCTTTTGGGCAACGCGGCTGCAATTCTCGTGACCTTGGCCACAGAGCCACATGTAAGCTTCACGCCCACGATCTTGCCAGGCAATTTCTTTGCCAGCTTCACAATCATTTCCGAGTCCAGATCCACTCCGTTGCATACACCTGGGAAATTGTAGATCACAATGGGCAAAGCGCCCTTCTCAGCAACTTCAGTGTAGAATCGTTCGATCACGGCAGGAGTTGTAGCTTTGCCAAAATAGGCGGCTGGGAGTAAGAGACCGTAATCGGCGCCAGCTTCGACAGCCTCCTTGATATTCTCCAAAACCTGTTTGGTAGAGTTTCCACTCACGCCTGCCATGAGAGGAAAAGAGGGCCCGATCGCAGCTCTGGCGGTGGATATGAGGGCTCGTCGCTCGCTCGGAGTGAGGAGAAATGCTTCGGCATTGGAACCGAGGACAATCAGTCCAGCGATTCCGGTGGTGGAGAGGTAGCGAAAGTATTTGGTCTGGGCATCGAAGTCGATTTCATCGGTGACTGGATTAATGAACGTTACGGCTGGAACCCTGTTGCTCTGATTTAGAATTCGGGGTTTTAATAGTGGAAAGAATACTGACCATATTCCGCTCGCAGGCACCAAAGACTTTTTCCTTGACATGTTCATGGTGACAGATGGTTGCTTGTGTCAGTGCGTATAGGAGTATTAGGAGAGTAGACCGTAAATATATTCGCGGTCGCTATACTAGCTTAAAGAGCGATAGAAGACGGCTTATACCATATAGGTAACTAGGGTACGTACTCTTGGAGAGTCCCGATTTCTTGGGGTAATAGGCTTTTGGCGGAGGTGTATCAAAGGCGGAGGCGGAGCATGTGGGGGCCTATATAAGATACGTATTGTGCATGTATAGTTGTTGATTCGGTGATTCAGTGTCCCGTAACCTCTAGAAAGCAACGATAAATAAGAGTCTATCTTTGAACATAACTCTTAAATCATCTGCTGTTTTTCGCCGTATTGTTTGGGGTCGGGGTAGCGCTTTCATCGTTCCTTGCCTTGAACTAAAAACACCTACTCGTATCGAGTCACGAAGAACGAATCAGACGAGTCAGGTACGGAAAGGTCGGCAAAGGCAGCGCAAGGTAAGCAACAAACCCGAAGCGCCACCCCAGCCCCGTACCTAATGGCTGTTAAAAGAAGGTCAGATTTATGTATGAGATATATAAGAGATGAACTACTACCTACGCTCGTCTGAAGAGCGTCAGCTTGATTCGTGGTTTTAAACAAGCCCATTTGGTGACCTCGCGCTTTCATCATCATCTTTGAACGGTAACAATAGTAGGGACTATGCTTGGCTGGGCCTTATAGGTAGAGGGCTTTCCCGTTCCCTTATAACCACACGGGCTTGCTGAAGGGAGATTGTAGTTGGATGCCTTGTTAGCCTTCCGGACAGGATATTGCTGATGAAGTTCTGTGCTCGACGTGGTGTTGGAGGAGAGACGTCGTAGATGTGAAGTGGAACGTCTCGAGAAAGTCTAGCGTCACCCTAAGCTTTGCATCCCGAGGTCCACTCCTTGACAGTATGGCACTGGCAGAAACACTGCACCCGACTACACTCACCATTTACAACTTCTACAAAGTGGACGACCCATCAGCAGCATGTGGACAACAATTGGGTCAACTTAGAAGCCCTAACCTTTGATCTTATCAGCCGGCTGCGGCCCAGTGTGGAGGTTGACAGTCAGCTAAAAGATAATACAGCCATGGTTGTACTATGACCAGAAACTCTAGGTAACTGGAAGATACTTCTAGAAGTGAAAGTGCCGACGTGCAATTGGAAGAGCAAGACCAGAAAGTCATCTTGGCTACAAGAAAAGGCATGCCTTTAAGGAGAAAGAATCGCAGACGAGCATCGCATGTCTGGTACTACCAAAACGACAAAGGTCTCTTTGCATATTGTGTTTGCGCAGTACTTAGGTATGACTTCCGTGTAGCAAGTATGCGTTGAGACGAGACGGCGGGGTTTATTACACGACTTCCAGCCTCGAGCGGCTCTGACAAACCATTTGGATTCCTCAGGTTTGCAAACCTTAGCCTCGGTACACCTATACGAAGGCAGTTATATACGTCTCGCTGCTCAATTCCTTTGAACAGGAAGGCTCGATTGGGTATCATGTTGTCTTTTGCCCAAATTCAAATAAGTGCGATTCGAGCTCCAATTGAACCAACCTAAACTTAACCAAGTTGTTTGATCAACGCCATGGAAATCATTCACAAACACGATCTTGCAGCTTGCTAATACCTACTGTTATACACCAATCTCTTTTCGACCAATACCGCACAATTCAAAACGTGGCTAGTCACGCAAAAGATATAGAATCTCTACATCGGTACTTACCAAGATACCTACGTACTATTACCACCTCCGCAAGTTGGGAAAAACCAATTCCTCGAAATAAGTCTCTTACTACTCTCCGCAGCTAAACCTCCTTTCCGAAGGATCCGAAGGAAAAACTCGAGGCCAATATACCCTTTACTCAATCGAGGTCGAGTCGTACTTTTACGTACTCAGGCGGGAAGGAGAGTTCGATTGATCAAGAATCGTTGTAATCTCCTAGGCAAATGGTGCTTATAGCAAAGCATGACGCGAGTTTTGCTGACTCGACCTTTTGGCCCTTTTACAGGTTCCAGAAGGGCATGACGACTGAGAATAGTGATCGTATTAATTCATGCTGTTGCAAAGCGAGGCGTCCCTGTGTATGGAATCCGCGGGCAGCGCTTGAAGCCAGAGAGAGCCGTATGCAGCTTTTGAGCCAATTGGGCCCATCTGGCAAATGTGGTCTAGGTTTGTTATTACTATGAGGCCATGTCTCTTTGACGGCAAAGTCGATATGCTTGCAAGTCTACTTTTTCTGGCCAACCGCTTCCCCATCTTCACATCGGCGACTTCTCCGCCCTCCAGTCCGTGGCATAGTCTTCGAGTTGCTAACAAACTCATTCCGATTCGATATTCTGCAACCAGTCCACGACAGCTAGAGTTTAATTAGCAGATTATCACCATTTACCTCGGCAGATTCAAGCGCACCCTTTCTAAAAGCTTCAGGATTCTCACTGATGACCCAATGTCCACTCTCTATGTCCGCCAACTCAAATTTCGGGAAGAACCTCCCAATGATTGGCAACATCTCATCAGCAACGTACGGACTCCTTGTACCTCTGACAAACAGCGTAGGCTTATTATACCGAATCACATCCGGATCCTTGTAAGGGAAGTCACCCATATCGTCCAAGTTGGCCGCAAGATAGCTGAGCGGGATGCGCCAGACGAGATGCGATTTATCTTCGGAGCGAATAAGGTTCGTAAGAAGGAACTGGCGCACTGCTAGGTCCTATATATCCATGCGAATTAGTAAACCGTTTCCACTGCCTGTGTCGAGGGAGGGACACACAGACGGTGCCCAGTCTGGCCAAAATACCTTTGCGTATGGTTTTAGAAGTTCATCTGCCTCAGATTGTCTCTTTGGCTTTGCTCTTTCTATATCCTTCATGCCCTTAATGTACATTCCGAAATCGGTTTTCAGGGCGGCATCGACGGGCGCGTTATCCACGGCTATAAGCGTCGCCACTTTCTCGGGAGAGCGCAAAGCTACCACCATGGCTGCTTTTGCGCCCATAGAATGTCCTATCAAAGTGCTATCTTTAAGATTGTGCTCGCCGAGGAATTGCTCGACATCCAGCGCGAGGTGGGAGTAATCGTGAACAGGGTCGTGAGGAGATTCGCCATGATTTCGGAGGTCCTTTGAGGTATCAGAAGGTCAATTGCTTTGTAGAGGAACCTGCGGGACTTACGAGTGCGTAGACAGGTCTATCAAGTTGTTTCGCAAGCACTCTGGTACAACTGTGAGCTGAGCTTCGACAGTTGTGTTGAGCACGGATATACCCTACTTGCTCATGCTCCTGTTGTTCTTTCTGGAGCCAAAGAAGCCATGAAGGAAAATTATGGCAGGAGGACTAGACTCGGGAGAGGCCGCGCTGCTTTTTGACTCGTATTTGTCATAGGCGAGTGTGAGCTTGTAGAGAGGTCGCGAGGTACTGAGCGCTCTGCGCGATCTCAGCAAGTTCAATTGGCTGTATAGCGGCCAATTGAACAACCGTGGTGGAGGCATTGTATTGTTGCGGGTGATGGATGTCTTGGCGACTCAAAGAAAGTCAATTCAGCGGCGCTTCTCGGGAGATTTCTAGTTTCCGTTTGTATCTGTGCCATCCTTGTTTCACTAACAGACATACTTATATCCCAAAGTTGTATCACTTGCATGGTAGCTCAAGCTTTCCCCGCATCTTGTTGCAGTGCTCTCTGCCTTGTCCCTCTTCCCCGGATTTCTAATAGACGTGGAGTGATTCAATGAGCTCCGATCACTCCTTCGCTTCTTCATATAATTGCCTGAATGGAAGCCTGAAGAGCTTGGTTTGATCAAGCAGAATGGACAACGCTCAACCCTTCAGCTTCAACTTGCCAGCAAGTGAGTAACATGTCTCTGCCACCCATCGAGCAAGTGTCCAGACCTCTACGCGGGCAATGGCTCATACCAAACATAGATGCGGCGTTCCAAAATCAACATGTTAGAGCAACTCCTGGAACCGTCGGACTTTTGGAATCAACCATTCTTCCTTCCTTCGGAATCCAGTCTGGGCTTTCCCTCATAGCCTATGCTGCCGCGCGTTCCACAAATCGCGTCGAGTTGAAAGATTGGCTTTGGCCCTCTGGACAAGTGCTCAATGTCTGGTGGAGCGCAATTGGCCGTCGTATGTACTACGAGGGCATCTCACTCAACAGAGCTGTGTCGTCTTTGTCTTGGAGCGAGAAGCTCCTGGTCGGAGGCTTCACTCTCTGGGGAGGGCGACTCTTCTACCGCATCGTGAATCGCAGCGTCAAGCGTGGAACAGATGACCCTCGATATGAGGTACTCAAGCAAGAAGAGGGTTTCTGGAACAAGTCCTTCTTCACCGTCTTCCTGCCAGAAGCTGCTGTCCAAGCCCTTATCACATTGCCCTTTACTGTACCATTCCTTGCTTTGCCATCAGAGACATTCCACGCGCCCAACGAGTACTATGACCTCGTGCATGGTCTGGCAGTTGGTCTTTTCACCGCCGGATTCGGACTGGAAGTTCTGGCTGATCAACAGCTCGACGCACACCTGGCTTCGAGCAAGAGCTCAGAATTGCAGAGAGAGGGTGTGTGGAGCATTGTGCGACATCCTAAGTAAGTCATGCAATTTCTTCCACCATGCCTTCGTTGAGGTTGGCTTGTAAAATGGGCATTTGTAAGGGGAGGCTGCAGTAGAGACAGATGAATTTGTGTTCCGAGTTTGAGCATCTCTCAATGCTGGTTCTCAAGATAATGCGCGCCAAATGCAGAGAATTGTGTCCCGACCCTGCTGCCTTGATGCCCGATACTGACCTCTCTAGCTATCTCGGTGACGCGCTTGTTCACGCATCATTTCCCATCCTGCTGTACGGCAGCGGGTTGCTGCATCCTCTCTCATTGCTCGGTCCGCTAGCCAACTACATCTTCCTTAGACACATTGGTGGTACAAAACAAAAGGAGAAGCACCAGGAACGTCGCTACAGTGCCTCGGACCCTGAGAAGTTTGCTCAGCTCGAGCAGTGGAGGCAGGAGTCCAATAGCTTCTGGCCTCGAAAAAAGGAGGCTCAGAATCCATGGCTGTGGACAGTTGTTGGTCTCGGTGTCGCAGGTGTAGCTGTTGAGAAATTGCTGCGCGAGATTTTCTGAATCTTCCATGGTGGAAAGGGAAAACAGCACACCCCATATGTTTACGGGATCCCATGTATACTGTCGTTAGCAAATCAGCCACGAATGCAAATCGCCGTGATGTTGTCTCCTGTGACACGGATCGCCCGGTGCTTCTCCGTTTGTACTGCGCACATCATGCCCTTCAGCTGTTTTAATGTTGTTTCGTGGGTTCACGTTATTGTTCCTGCTACGACGTAAATGCCTGGCGACGAAGCAAGGGAATCGTGTACAATGGCGGTGAAATGAACGTATGCAAGCTGGATGCGGTGTATAACCGTATGTGTGTATCTGCAGCAAGGGATTAGCATTGTTTTCAGAGTTTCTTGTTATTAGCTACCTTAGCAGGGCGCGTTGTCGGCGTGTCTGCTTAACCGCATGCGTAACCCCTGTACCCAACTATCCCTTCATAATCTCCTGGACTGAAGACGTACAAACTCACCGACAAGCCTTATAACGTGGCGACCTCTGCCATTCATCAACTCCCTAATGAACACCCCCCGAACCCAACCCATTACACATTGCTAGGAGTTCCGGAGGAGTCAAACACCTGCAGTCTGCCATTCCCTAGTCTGCCGAATCCTGGAGTGGCCTTCACGTCTGTTGAGAAAGAGCGTCGAGTGCCCTCTCGCCGTGTAACCCATCCATCATGGATATATATCAGGTTGGGACAGAGGCATGGGTGCAGACAAAAGACAACGACTGGATAGCCGCCAAGGTCGAATCGAAGGTGGTCGACGGAGACATAGTCAAGCTGACTTTCCTGCTCGAAAACGGAGAGGTATAGTCCCACAAATCTTTGCTGATGACCTGGACGAAGAGATGGCTAACACAACTGCCTTCTCCAGAAAAGAGATTTCGACACCACGCTGGCCGGCGTCAAGGATGACTCGCCCGGCCTACCACCTCTCAGGAATCCTCCTCAGCTCGAAGGCAGCGATGATCTTACGAGTCTATCACATTTGAATGAGCCTGCTGGTACTACACACATATTCCAATACTCTGATGGCATACACTGACGTCAAATCGCAGTGCTGCAGGCAATCAAGATGCGCTATGCGCAACGCGAAATTTACACATATTCGGGCATCGTCCTCATAGCCACGAATCCCTTCGATAAAGTAGATTCTCTCTACGTCCCAGGAATGGTACAGGCATACACAGGCAAGCCCAGGGCTGCTCAATCACCACATTTGTTTGCTATCGCGGAGGAGGCTTTTGCGTAAGCGAAATAATTTCTGGCATGAATTCATTTCTGGGATGCTAATTTCTCTTAGCGACATGCTCAGAGACAACAGGAATCAAACTATTGTCGTATCTGGTGAATCTGGTGCTGGCAAGACCGTTAGTGCTAGGCACATCATGCGCTACTTTGCAACTCGCGAACCACCAGACAATTCCCGAAAGCGGTCGAAAGGCATGGACGAGATGAGCGAAACTGAGCAAAAGATCCTGGCGACCAATCCGATCATGGAAGCCTTTGGCAACGCGAAGACTACGCGAAACGACAATTCCTCACGCTTCGGCAAATACCTCGAGATTATGTTTAATGCCGAGAGAGAGATCATCGGGGCAAAGATCAAAGTATATTTGCTAGAACGCTCAAGATTGGTGTTTCAACCGCTGAAAGAGAGAAACTACCATATTTTCTACCAGTTGATCAGCGGTTCAACGGCTGAGGAGAGAAAGGAGTGGGGCCTGAAGCCTGTAGATGAGTTCGCCTACCTGAACCAGGGCCTCGCGTCGGTCATCGAAAAAGTCGACGATGGCAAAGATTTCAACAATCCTAAAGACGGTGTCCGAGCAGAGTTTTCCAGGATCGGCGTTACCAAAGACACACAGGCTCAAATTTACAAGGTCCTGGCTTCTCTTCTACATCTTGGTAATATCAAGATTGCCGATCTTCGAGGCCGAGCCTCAGTCGAACCCGACGATGAGTCTCTCGTCAAGGCCTGCGAGCTTCTAGGGATCAATGCGGCGGCACTAGCCAAATGCTTGGTTGTCCAGACCTTGACCACACGTGAAAAGACAGCGAAGGAACTTACTGGACCGATGGCCATCATTGCCCGAGATTCGGTGGCCAAGTACATCTACTCGAGCTTGTTTGATTGGCTTGTCGAAATTCTCAACGGCAGTCTGGCTGGCCCGGAACTGGACGCGCAAACTGCAAATTTCATTGGTGTTCTCGATATATACGGTTTTGAGCATTTCGCTACGAACTCCTTTGAGCAGTTCTGTATCAATTACGCCAACGAAAAGCTTCAACAAGAATTCAATCAGCACGTTTTCAAGTTAGAGCAAGAAGAGTACAGCCGTGAGGAGATCAACTGGACTTTCATTGACTATGCAGACAACCAGCCTTGCATTGATCTTATTGAAGGCAGGAATCCACTGGGAGTGCTTGCGTTGCTTGACGCACAGTCGGCCATGCCGTCGGGCAAAGATGAGTTATTTGTCGAAAGTTTGCATCACACTCATCACACCAAATCGCCTTTTTACAAAAAGCCTCGGTTCGGGAAAACGAGCTTCGCCATCAAACATTATGCTGTCGAAGTGACCTACGAGTCGAACGGCTTTCTCGAAAAGAACCGAGACACAGTGCCCGACGAGATCAATGAACTTCTTCGCGCAAGCACCAATGAGTTCCTAGCTGATGTCTTAGCTGCCTCAGATCGAGTACGAGATAATGACGCCTCGTCTGCCAACGCGAAGCCTACCGCCATGGCCATCGGAGGGCAAAGGGTTGCTAGAACAGCATCACGAAAGAAAGCCACCCTGGGAGGCATATTCAAGGCATCTTTGTCTGTCTTGATGAAAACAATCGAGGCCACCGACGTCCACTACATCCGCTGTATCAAACCCAATGAACCAAAGACGGCGTGGGCGTTTGAGAACAAGATGGTACTTGACCAATTGCGTGCTTGTGGTGTTCTGGAGACCGTACGAATTAGTTGTGCAGGCTACCCGACCAGGTGGACCTACGAGGATTTCGGCTGGCGTTACTATATGCTTCTCCATTCCTCGCAATGGACTCCCGAGCCACGAGCTATGGCAGACCGAATACTTTCTCGGGTATTTGAAGAAAATGACAAGCAGGGCGCAACAGACAAGTATCAACTGGGTTTGACCAAGATTTTTTTCCGTGCCGGCATGCTGGCTGTTTTAGAGAACAAGAGAAACGATCGCCTGAACGATGCTGCTGTCATGATCCAAAAGAATTTGCGATGCACATATCATCGTCGACGATTCCTGGAGGCACGGCAGGCTATCGTCGAATTCCAAGCAACAGCCCGAGCATGGGTAGCGAGGACGAAATTCGAAGAGAATCGGAAAGCGAGAGCGGCCACTGTGATCCAGAGTTCTTGGAGGATGGCTAAAGTGAGGAAATCGTACAACGCCACTAGAAACAGCATCATTCTGTTTCAGAGTGTCGCGAAAAGCGTGCTCTATCGCCGTCGACAGAGAGAGATCGCGTTCGGAAAAGCCGCAGCCATGGTCACGCGCATATGGCGAACACGGAAGCAGCAGAGAGAATTCCGCGACTACCGTAAGAAGGTTATTAAAGTTCAAAGTCTGTGGAGAGGTCGAACAGCGCGCATCGAATACAAGGTCATGCGTGCGGAAGCTCGAGATCTCAAGCAAATTTCTTACCAGCTTGAGAACAAGGTCGTTGAGCTAAGTCAAAGTTTGGGCACGGCCAGGAAGCGGAACAAAGACATCGAGAATGATCTGCACAACACCCAGAACGAACTGCAGTCATGGAGGACGAGGCATAGCGATCTGGAGGCCAAGAACAAGGACCTTCAACGTCAAGCGAACCAGGCTGGTATCAGCGAAGCTAAATTGAGCCAATTGGAGGCGGAGCACACCAAACTGAAGCACAGCTATGACGAGACGACAGTCAACATGCGCAGACTCCAGGAGGAGGAGAGGGCTCTTCGCCAGACACTCAAGGAGACCACCGAAGAATTGGACATCACGAAGCAACGAAGTAGCACCCATGAAAGCGAGAAACTTACTCTTCGACAACAACTTGCTGATATGGCCGATCAAATGGAGCGACTCAAAATGCAAGGTCCACTCAATGGAGAGATGCCCAACGGAATGCCTCACGCTCAACCTGCTGGTCTCATCAATTTGGTCTCATCCAAACGACCAAAACGCAGAAGCGCTGGCCATGAAGCTGCTGGGCAATTGGATCGGTTCAGTGCTGCTTACAACCCTCGGCCCGTCTCTATGGCAGTCACATCTACAGCCCACCACCAAAACCTGTCTGGCTCAACCTTCAGTCCACAAGGCGACAATGTTGAACTTGAGTTGGAAGACCTGCTGTCAGACGAGGATGGTCTGAATGATGAAGTGACCATGGGTTTGATCAGAAACCTTAAGATACCTTCGCCTAGCTCCACACCTCCTCCAAGCGATAAGGAAGTTCTATTCCCAGCATATCTCATTAACCTGGTCACATCAGAAATGTGGAACAATGGTTTCGTTAAAGAGTCGGAACGATTTCTTGCCAACGTCATGCAGTCGATCCAACAAGAAGTCATGCAGCATGACGGCGACGAGGCTATCAACCCAGGTGCTTTCTGGCTATCAAATGTCCACGAGATGCTCTCATTTGTCTTCCTCGCCGAGGACTGGTATGAGCAGCAAAAAACAGACAACTATGAGTACGACAGATTGCTCGAAATCGTCAAGCATGATCTTGAGAGTTTGGAGTTCAACATTTACCACACCTGGATGAAGGTCCTGAAAAAGAAACTTCATAAGATGATTGTTCCAGCTATCATCGAATCGCAATCTTTGCCAGGCTTTGTGACAAACGAAGGCAACCGATTCCTCGGAAAGCTTCTTCCTTCCAGCAACACACCTGCATTCAGCATGGATAATCTGTTGAGCTTGCTCAACAACGTCTACAAGGCCATGAAGGCATACTACTTGGAAGACTCCATCATCACTCAAACGGTAACCGAGCTTTTGAGGCTTGTTGGTGTGACAGCTTTCAACGATCTTCTCATGAGGAGGAATTTTCTGTCATGGAAACGTGGTCTTCAGATCAATTACAACATCACAAGGATTGAGGAGTGGTGCAAGAGCCATGACATGCCGGAGGGCACC
This sequence comes from Venturia aucupariae, assembly GCA_003693225.1. NCBI lineage: Eukaryota > Fungi > Ascomycota > Dothideomycetes > Venturiales > Venturiaceae > Venturia > Venturia aucupariae. The sequence goes on from QWZN01000119.1 coordinate 103,596, forward strand.
CTACAATTGGAACATCTGATGCAAGCGACCAAATTGCTGCAGTTGAAGAAGGCAACGCTCAATGACATTGAAATCATCCAAGACATCTGCTGGATGTTGTCCCCAACTCAAATCCAAAAGCTTCTGAACCAGTACCTTGTAGCCGATTATGAGCAGCCGATCAACGGGGAGATCATGAAAGCAGTGGCTTCTCGAGTCACTGAAAAGAGTGATGTTTTGCTCTTGACTGCTGTGGACATGGAAGACAGTGGTCCCTACGAGATCGCTGAACCTCGCGTAATCTCAGCTTTGGAGACATACACGCCATCTTGTAAGCTTCAGCCATCCTCTCCACATACATTGAACGTACTAATTCCACACCAGGGCTCCAAACTCCCAGATTGAAGCGTCTCGCTGAAATCGTTTCTGCTCAAGCGATCGCACAGCAGGATAAAGGCGACACGCCTCTCATCAACGGCAACGGCTTTGAGCCCCATGGTCTAGCCATTAGCGAAGTCGAAGGGCTGTAGCGGTCAAACGTTTTTCTCGGCACCTCCTCTTCGTTCCCAATTTTTTTCTTCATCAACACCTTGGCTGGCAACCTACGAAAAACTTCGCAAACGCTGCCGACCATATTGGATTATAATCTTTTGTATTTTGACGCCCTCTTTCTTGGAAGCGATGCGGGCGTTTCACTGCTTCAATTAAGGCCAGCTTAATCTTGTCTGTGGGAATCTCGGCTGTATTCTGATATGCGTCTTGCTTTGCATTTGCGGGTGGATCTGCCTCTTGCGATGGGCCCTTTTGTTATCTCATGGGAGATAGGGGCTTGCTCATGATGTATGTGTAGATAGATTATGGCCCGATCTTGAGACTGTTTTCAGGGTATTTATAGTTGGACGACTGACTGGTGGTGTTCGTCGCTCCATTCCTACGTCAGGGTTTTGGTTTGTTGGAGTGAAGTCCATGCAGGTGTGGTGGATGTTTGTAGGTAGACGAGGCGGCCTATAGAGGTCGAACGACTGGGAAGATACTCGACTCTGTTTTCTCAATGTGAAAGGCGTCAACAAGCTCTACACTTTTACCAAACTCGGAACAGCTTCCACACTGGCAGTGCTAGGATGTGGTGATTTTATGCCCATGTACGAACCAATTCAATATAGCTCAAAACGCTCGATTTGGAATCACTAGCAATTTCAGGGACGGGTATTATGTACTAACTAGTAGATGGCTATATTGACAAGTTCGGAGGCAGCAAAAGCAAACTTAGTGCCAGCCTCAGTGTGCCTGACGATCAACTTGCGTTGAGTCACGTGAGGCCGCGAAGTGACGGAGGCTTTTGATCTAACCTACTAGTAGTCCTCCTCTATCCATCTCATCAAACAGTGAGCAACGCTTTGACGACGAGGACCCAAAGTACTAACTATACCCATATGGAATCCAATTGAACTTGAAGTTCCCCACCTCGTTCCCACCTGCAAGACATCAAAAGACACCGTGACCTCAGTCGTGAGAGGTCAGCCTGACAAGATTGCAAACAATCTCTTGAATGATGCATGCAGCTGCGCGGTGTTCTGCATGACTGATAGCTCCCAAGCCTACGTGGTGGCTATCCACATCAGAGGCTTTCCGTGGCTTTGTGATGCCTAAGTAGCTAACGTGCACGTCGAGAGTCCATTCAGCGCGACTTCAAATTTGCAGCTACTTCATCATTCAATCCAAGTACAATGGACACCTATCACCCTGGACACCTCGACTGTCTGTTCGATTGTGGGCTCACTTTCACCAGTCTTGAGACGTTGCATTTGCATATTGAGCTGGACCATAGAGAAGACAACGATGTCTCCCCATTTCTGGCCAGACCAGCTACACCGCCAGTCGCTTCCTCTTCACGATATATGGTACCGCCACCCCCTACAAGACCTCCTCCACGAGTTCCCGTTCACGATGAAGAGTCTCAAGGAAGTCGCGAACCTGAAGCCGAACCATTTACTCTCTGTCCGGAACCTCACTGTGGCGAACAGATTCTTCTTATCGAACTCAATGAGCACCTTGACCTCCATGAAGCCGAAGAACTCGTAGACGAGGGTTCCATTTCTAGACCAAACAGCAACACAGATCAGACTCCAACATCCTATTCTTCATCGTCCATGTCTCCCGAGCCTGGCCAAACTTACTTTTCCACCGACATATCCCCGGCATTGTTACGCAAGATGGACAGAAGACATACAGATGAGACCAGCTCGAGGGTGGGACTAGGCCGCAAATTTCTATCGATCATGGGAAAGGAGAAGAAAGAGCCCAGTCGGTCTGGTCCTGGTGCGTCTAAAAAGAAGGTTCCACAACTCTCCGTAAGCTCACATACGTCAATGCCTCCCCTTATCGCCTAACATGCCTCAGAAAGAAATCCTTGGTCCATATGCCTTTGAAGCGCAGATGCCGAAGTCTCTGTATCAGCGTCTCCAAGATGGACCCAAGGTTACTCGTACCAAGAAGATTAGTCGGCACGGTGGACTCGTCGTTCAAGAATCAGTCGACGGAGAAACGCCAGGTGTTCTTCCTGTCTTGAAGAGGCTGATAGAACATGATCACAGAGTCGGTAAGGCATTCTTGTGTCACCCTGCGGTAACGCACATAGGCAAGTTCCACTGGGAAGGCGGATTTTGCGGATATAGGAATGCGCAGATGCAGATTTCTTATATGCAGCATGCGAAGCATCCCTCGAGTGTATGTTTCCCAGGTCGAACCCCAGGTATCCTCGATCTTCAAGATCATATCGAACAGGCTTGGGACAATGGCAGACATCCTTATGCGCGACAAGAAGTCGGACAGCTCAAAGGCACGAGGAAGTGGATAGGCACTTTGGAGGTACGACCTTTTATGCTTCAGTAGCCAATGATCTCTCTCACATCATCTAGGTTCACGCCATCTATCAAAACCTGGACATTCCTTGCGAGGTCCACCAGTTTTCCGACTCCAATACAACGTTCGCCGATGAGAGCTTGCTAGATTGGGTCCAAGCGTACTTCGAATCAGCCGCCATGCCAGATAAGAAGAAAGTACAATGCACGCTCAAGCCGCCGGTGTACCTTCAACGACCGGGCCATTCCTTGACAATTGTTGGCTTGGAGATTATGAGAGATGGCACGCGGAATCTCCTCGTTTTTGACCCCATGTACCAGGCGCCAAAATTAATGAAAGAGATGGTCGATGCAGGGCCTGGACGCATCGTGGGTCCAAATTACAAGCTTCTATCGTTCTATCGACGAACTCAACACAGGCTGCAGAATTATGCCGACTTCGAAACTCTTGAGTAATCGGTCTTGACCTGTTTGTCATACTCACTCACTAACAACCTTTAGGCTCACTGGAGATCTACCGTTGTTCCCGGCTTGGGAGGCAGGGCGCCATCATCGATGAAGACTATATATAATTGTGCTAAATTCTGTATTCTTTTCTAGGTGAACTCGCACCACTCTACAAGTCCAGACGTTTACGCTTTCTTTGATATATCGACCTGCCACTACGAAGTCTATCGAACCGACATCTTTCATCACTTGTTTCCTTGGTACCTCTGTGGCGCAAAATTTGATGCCGACCTGGCGCGCTTCGAGCACCATCCAGTGGTTCTTGGCGCAATGGACGTAAGCCTTTGGCGAGGATTTTGCGTTCCACAAGTGTTCAGTAGATGGACAACAGGCGAGGATGGTTCATTAGCGAAAACCAAGCTCGTTTACGACGAGTGGATGCTTCCCAAGACGGCGGAACCATATGAGCCTGAGTGTTGGGAATCTGATACATCAGTGATGGAGATGAGTGGCATGAACCACAGCTATTTGACGCTGCCCGATACCACAGAAAGCTATGGGCCTGAGTTTTGGGAGGTTGATGCATCGTGGATGGACACGAGCTCGAGTGGTATCGCTCCGCCATCTTGCACAGAGTTTCAGCGGCTCAAGGATGAGCTTCTGGACTGCGGGTACGATTTGCCATCCTACCCAGAGCTCAGGTCACTGCGGGACGGATTCCATGCTTGCGGATCTAAGGGTCTTCTGAAACCGCCTCCATTTCACGAGTTCATGGAGGAGCGAGGGTCACTTCAAGTCAGCAATAGGGATGGCTGGGCGTCCCTCGAACTCAACGCCAAGTACCTACATGAGCAATAGCAGTACAACGTCTACTGGCCTCTATCAACCCATTTGCAATACTGAATGCTGAGACCATGGACGATCTGATGATGTGTTGCTGGTGTTTTGGAGTGCTAGCAATTGGGGGATGGTCAGGAGGGCAAGGTGCTCTTATTGTTCCTCATTTTTGAACTTTGATGCGGAAAATCAAAGTGGTTTTATCATCACCACCACCCTGCAGGTGTCGCAATCGAACTCTTTCCTGGTTCCGCCTCACTGTGCCCCACTTGCGGTTTTTGCGGGCCTGGTTACTCCACAGCTACTGTAGTAGTACTAATTTTATCTAGTCCTATAAAATACAAACAGTGACCTTGTCCCCAACTACTACTAGATCCATGAAGATTCTCACCTCCGCGTCTTTTCTTTTCCCTTCTTCCCCAACTTCTTATCAGTACTTCGGTTTTCCGGCGATGTCGATGAGGCGTCCAAGAAGTACACGCCACCGAGTGCATGTGATATTCCTCAGCCTCTAGGTGCAGGTAATCGAACCGTCAACAACACGCCCTATTTCCAAGACTTTGCGATAACCTTCAAAAAAGGTCTAGAGAAATTGTATAAATAAATCCGTACTTATTATTTGTACTACTATCAACCCACGACTATCGACCGATGGGGAAGTAGAATAAAGCTTGTATCCGTGTCTACATGCTCCAAATGATTGAACATTCAACACCATCCCGATGGGCTCCCTGTTCATCACGACACTATTTTACCAATTCGGGACTTCTGATTGGAGAAAGGGTGATATACTTGGTTTACGGGTTGAACCGTGCATGACATGAAGACGCTAAATATAGGGGAGGGCTTTCCGTTGGCGCTTCCACAGGTTCTGGTTCGCTGGATACGGCTGAAACGCAGTCTCAGGCGTCCCGATGCCCATCGCTCGTTCGTTGGACACTTGGGCCTACCTACCGTAGTCCGGGGTCTGACTGAATTGATGAAGGTTAGGCGATCGCCACTTTGTGGGAAAGGAGGGCTTGAAACTGATGTGGCGTGGAGTGGTGGGAGCTGTGCGTTTGTCCATTTCTTCATGCCTTTTTGTCTGGATTCTTCTTTGTGACTTGTTGTTTTCTTCTTGTTACGTCTTTGGAAGTATATTGTATTGTATTCTAATCTTGAATTCTGCTTTGTTGGGAAAATGTGGGGATCTTGTTGGAGAAGCCTTGCTGTTGCGACGGGTGTGCTTTCGTGTGAGTTCCAGTCCCAGTCCATCCTTTGTTCATTTCCTTGCTTCGTCCATCCTTTGTTCATTTCCTTGCTTCGTCCATCCTTCTTCAGATGCTGATGCCCGACTGTGTGTAGCCATTTTCAATGGAGTCTCTGCTCAGAACGCGACTTCCTCATCGGCAGCGACGTTTATATACAGTAATGGCGGAGAGGGCAATTTCACCTTCACCATCTCGGTCAACCCGGATAATAAGGATATGTGGTTTCGACTTTCAGCACCCTCGATGTATTCTTGGATAGCTGTCGGATCGGGCTCGTCGATGGAGGGCTCGAACATGATTGTGGCATATGAGGGTGCAAAGGACAATAGTATGCACGTCTCTTGGTGATGGCCTGATATGAACATACATGTAGTTGACACTTTGGCAGCCGTCACACTTTCCAGTCGTAAAGCCACCGGACGAAACGAACCCACCTTCATGGACACTTATGGACTTCAGTCTGTAGAGAGTACGGTCAAGGATGACCCTCACGCGGGAGACTCAGCAATTCACGACGGCACATACTTCATCAATGGATTCGTCCCTGAGGGTGCGGGCAAATTCAACATCAATCCTGATGCCTTGCAGAACTTCATCTTCGCAGTGGGACCACAATATCATGACCCACGTACTGATGCTAAGGACGGACCGCTGAGGAGGCATTCGTTCTACGGCTCGTTTCAACTGGATATGAAGCAGGCACATGGCACGGAGATGCCTTTGTTGGGCACCAAGGCTACTGGAGGCACCAGTAGAAGCCCATCGTTTATCAAAGATCGTGAATACAGTAGCTCGGGCCATGCTTTTGTCATGGGCCTCACCTTCGTTATTATCTTCCCACTCGGTGTTTTCTTCCTCCGGATATTGGAGAAGGTCAGTTTGCATATATATGTGCAGACTTTCGGATTGTTACTCGTTGTCCTTGGGGTGATTAGTGGGTTTGTTGTTAGCAGGTCTTACAACCGGGTACGGTCTTTCCATCCCCTTCCCGTCTCCTCCAAGCACACACCTGCACCATAGGTACAACGTCAAAGAGAGAGCTTGACGCTAACAAGAAGCGCAACAGTCCAAGAACTACTCCAACCCCCACCAAATCATCGGCATCGTAATCTTCCTCCTCATCCTCCTCCAATGGACCTTCGGTTTCCTCCACCACCGCACCTACCTAAAAACCAGAACCCCAACCTGGATGATTAAACCCCACAAATTCATCCTCGGTCCCCTAATCATAGTCCTCGGTCTAATAAACGTAGCCTTCGGTTTCCGCTTCGCAGTCGCGGGACAGGATAATATCTTCTACGTTCCCCTCGTCATCGCCGTTGTTTTATTAATGGCGATTGCGTTTGGAGCAAAGATGTTTTTGGTCAAGAAGAGGAGGGGTAGCCGGAGGAATGTGCCTTTTGGGGGACCGATGCCTGGTGCGGAGCCTTATGCGCAATCGGGCGCCGCGGCGCCCGGGTATGAGGTGGATAGACCGTATGTTGGTGGTTATGATAATGCGAGGAGTGATATCCAGTTGACGCATATGGGGGATCCACCGAGTTATAGTCAGCAGCCGCAGAAACCTGCTACGTTCTTGTAAGGAGAATTTGTGGTTGGGGAATGGGTAGGGGAGGTATGTAAGTTGTGGTATGAAATAGCTTCCTTTTTTTGAGGATTTGGCGAGGCGTTTTTGGGAGAGGGTTTTTTTCCAAGTACATGGTTTGAGATCTCTCTGGTTGATCAATGAATGCCAACCCGTAACCTTTTAAGGCGGTTGTCCTTTTAAGGTGGCCCTCGTCGTGGGTGGGACTATAGATCCCTCTGCCTCTGCCTCTGCACGATGAGCTATTTGTCGTAGTCTCGTTGAAGGATCGGTGGAAGCGAGGACGGTCGTCGATTTCAATGATCACGCAAGGCTAGAATTCTGAAAAGAGGTTTGATGTGAAATCCCCGGGTCGTTTCTTTGATATATAACAATATGTTACTTCTCCAGAGCTTCTCGTAATCTTACGAATCCATTCAAGCTTCACAGCGCTGTTTCCACAAGAGACACTGTTCCATTTACCATCGCCCTCCCCTCCCCTCCCGAGCACCAACCACTCCCGTACGAACGAGCACACACGTCACTGACGCCTGCTTCGAACCTCAAGCCCCCAAGTACCTCAAGGTGAACTCTTCGAAACCCAATTCAATTCCGTTTTTCTGGAACATCCTCCTGGCGGCTTTTCTCATCTAATATTCTTCCCGAAGCTATGTTGCGTATCCGTCGTACATCAAAGAACCACAAAGCCGCAACAGGGCGACCGGATAAAAGGCGGCCAAATGTAATTCATACCATTATCCCTACTTCTACACTGCTATCCATTTGTTCACTGCGCGGGAGAATTAACTCGCTGTATACTTGTGAAATCCAAACATGAACGTACGCGTCGTAGTTATTGCGCTACTGACACCCTAATCTTGGGATGCTGACATGGATAGATAATCATACGAGTCAACCTACTAATGATGTGACGGGCTGAAGTGGTTCAAACCCCATGAAACAAATGTGTGATGATACTGTCAAGTGCGTTCCTTCTTTGTATGCTTACTTGAGTGTTCTACAATTTGCTTAGTTAGAAGAAGATTGATGTGATTCTGATACTGTCGATATTCTTTGACAGCAATACGTGATTTGGCCACTTCAAATTCGCGTGTGAGAGCAAGCTCAATCTGGGGCAAATTTCTGTCGAGATAGAGCGAACATCCTTTGAAAATGAAGGGCCCAGATGTCTGTCGATGTCCAAGGTAGTTTTTATACCAACGCTCGATGTTAAATATCGCGGTCGTTCATGAATTGGTTGCGTCTCAAGGCATTGGTGGTGCCTGTGCTCCAGTATTGAGCAGCCATGCTTTTTGGGATCTGGTCCTTCACATCGTCGAAGGCATCGGTGATTATGGCCATAGTCTGCCTATTGGTTCAGGACTTGATCTCAAAAGTCAACGATGCTCAGCCAGTCTCCACTCCTATTAGTCCTGAATTCAACACCTTCAAGAAAATAACCCGCTTCTTTCCATGCTTTCATGGTCGGGTTATCGTAAGGACCATGTACCACTTCGCCCTCTCTTCCATCAGCCCATCGATATTCCCATGTCCTTCCCTCTTCATCATCATCGTCCTGAGCTACCGGATCCTTCCAGTCTTCACCAGTCTCACGTCGGTACTGCCGCATCAGAATTTCTCTCTCTTGATCGTAAATCTCCACCTGTCCTCTCGTGAGCAATTGGTCTGCTGCTTCTGTGATATCTTCCACCGTAGATTTCCTTTGTGTCTCCGCAGGGTCCTCACTGGCGTCGATGTCCATATCATCATCGCCATTTTGCTTCTTGTTTTTATTCTTGTTCGCCCATTTAGGCTTCTTCTTCGGTGCGCCTCTACCCAGCCTTGCCAGTGCCTCCAATGTCGTTTCTCCCTTGTCTAGTTTGCGGATCAAAGCACCTAGCAAATCCGACGTCAAGAGGGCGTCGTCAGCTCTGTTTTTCGCTCGTCGATCCTCCTCCCTTTTGTCCGCGGCATCTTTCGCTTTTTTCATGTCCTTCTTTGACACGCCTTCAAGCCACATATCATGCCTCCCCTCGGGATCGTTGGCTTTTCGAATGTAATTTCCCGTCTCGTCAAACCGACCCTCCTCGTTTTCAGAGCGCATGTTGAAAGCATCAAGTTTGGGCGCGTGCTTCTTTTTGGCTCCTGCTCCAAGTTCTTCGTCCACGTCATCTGGGACGAAGTCTCGTAGCTCGTCATCGCCTTCATCGCTGCTCGACTCGTCATCTTCCACTTTTGCCTTGCCTTTTCCATTCCCCAAGGAAAAATCCGACGAGACGTGACCTCCCGATTTTGAATCTGCAACTTGGCCTACGATCTCGTCCTCCTCTAAAAATCTAACGTCCTTCTTTTTCTTGCCCTCGACTGCCAGATCCTCGTCCTCGTCGCCATCAGCCTCTTCTAGATCGGCAAACATATCTGCGTCTTCTTCATCCTTACTTTTGGTGGCTTTCGCTTGCGCTCTTGCTTTTGCATTTGCGCGCTCGTTGAAATTGTCATTGTCGCTGTCTGAATCATACCCGTCTAAGTTTACAGCATTTCTTTTGGTGGTGTTCCCCACGCCTATTTCATCGAGATCTAAGACAGCATCTTCTTCAGGTGCGTCTGCCGCGAGTGTGGACGGATTTCGGTAGTCGAATCGAGGTTTCTTTGAGGATGGCTCGGTAGATGGAGGAACTTTTGCAAATGGCTCATTGGGTCTTTTCGGTCGAGGTGACATATTATGTATTATGAGCGATGAAGTGTGAACGCGGATTGGTGGAACTTTTGAGTACTTCAACCTGCCCAGAAGCAGCTGATCGTATTTACGGCTTGAAAGTTCCTGGTAAATCCAAAGTGAGAGATGCCAGGAATTTTGGAGGCTCGATCTCGAGTACAAGCTTGATGTGGGAACTCGTAGCGCTCGCCGGTGGAACGTTTGCGACTCTTTGATTGCGAGACGCAGTTTGCGAGATGGAGGCCTAGGGCGAAGGTGAACACTGCAGTCAGATTGGCTAACTGGTAACACGCTTTGTCGTAGATTACTGTTGGTGGTGTTGGTTGTTCGGGGAGAAGATCTCGGACATCGAAAGATCTGACCCGCGTCATGGTACTGAAGCCTTACCCTACCTACCAACATCTCTACTGTCTATCTGTGAACAACATCAACAAACTCGAACACCTTTCCCTTCTACAAATACATCTCAAATTCCAGCCATGGTAGATACTCCTCCAATAACCTCCAGTTTCCCAAGATCCACTAACAGAACTTCCACCGTAGTTTCACCCCGGATACATCGACCCTGACGATCCAGTCGCCATGTACCAAGCTATGCGCCGTGGAGGAGGAGCCCCCCGTCGCTTTGAGGACTTCTTCCGCTGTTATCCTGTTGCCATGCTCCCAGGACCCGACCGAGAAGAACTCAACCATGGCGGCAAGATCTTCTTACCTCCCAGCGCTCTCGATAAGATATCACGACTTCACATCTCTTACCCCATGCTCTTCGAGCTTATAAACGGAGCCGGAGGGAAGCAGACACATGCAGGTGTACTAGAGTTCATCGCAGAAGAGGGCAAAGTTTACCTGCCGTACTGGTTGATGCAGACGTTGGGAGTTGAGCCAGGCGACATGCTTCAAGTCAAATCCACTGATCTCCCGCTCGGCACATTCATCAAGCTGCAACCTCAGTCAACGGACTTCCTAGATATTAGTGACCCGAAAGCCGTTCTCGAGAATGCCTTTCGTAATTTCGCGTGCTTGACCACCGGTGACGTTTTCACATTTTCCTACAATGACCACATCTACAGCATCGCCGTCATGGAATGCAAACCAGACAACGCGAAGAAAGGTATCTGCACGCTGGAAACGGATCTGTCTGTCGACTTCGCCGCGCCAGTAGGGTACAAGGAACCAGAGAGAACGAGTGGCACAAGCACGCCACGTAGTGCAACCGGAGGTCTTTCTGGTCAAGCTGGAACTCTGCATCCTCAAGGAACTATGGCTGATGCAATCAACTACGCCGAAATCGCTCCGTCGTCCACACATGCAGCTGCAGGTGCCCGAGCCGTGTCATCCCATTTTCTCGGTGCAGGTCAGAAGCTGGCTTCCAAGAAGAGCGGCAAGGTGTCAACACCCAAACCTTCGACTCCTGTTGCTGGCACGTCGACAAATGCGACCGCTGCGATTATTCGACGTGGAAATGGACCTCAACCTCTGCGGTTAGCGCCGGGGAAGCTTTTCTTTGGGTATGAGGTGAAGCCGGTCAAAAAGAAGGGAGACAGTGAGAACGAGGAGCAGAAGGAATCTGTACACTTCTCAGGAGCTGGTCAGACGTTGAGGAAGAAGAAGGGCGACAAGCCATGATTATGAACTGGATACAGGCGTTTGGATGATTTCCTCTGAACGGGACGGATTGCTGAAAGCATAGCGAATGGCGTTATAAGTCTGTTTTAGAGCCCGATGAACGGATCGTGGTTGGAAGGCTAATCCTCAGATTCCCTACATCACGTCGAAATTGAGTCTTTGAAATTCCTTGCAATCTTCTTTCCTTGAATGTCGAGGAAGAACAATGCGCTGACATGGCTTGAATACTGATACCTCGTTATGAGGTCTCTGGAAGATATAGATGAGTGTTGCCTGTTCTTGTTGTCAGGAGGATAGGGATAGGGCAACTATCGATACCTGCTCGCTGTTATGGATACTCTTATTCAAGCTTTGACCAGATACACAACCCATGGCTGTGACGAAATGTGAAAGGCGATTTAATAGTGCCTCTTGAAATTGTGCATTGTGTATGATTGCCCCAGTGTCTACCAAATCTGGCAATTCCTCTCTTCTATTTCCGTCCTGGCGGTTAATGCTCGAGTCAGGTCACTCACGGTGCCAAGAGGCCCTTCACTACTTGTGTCTTTCTGCAGCTCAAAGGTCAGTCTGATGGATGTAAAGACAGACATCCCCTTCGACAATTAATGTTTATATCCACCCGCTAACACAGACTCCCTCCCTCTACAAACTGACCAACATCAAGATCCGGCTTGGTGCACCTCTTCGTGCTTTCGAAGCAAGCTCCCGAGCCCTCACAATAACTCCGCGTCACCAAAAAGGAACAACAGCAACAAGGAGACCGCGACACTCCCCGACATCCGCATGCGACCCCGTCTGCGATCGCCATTCCTCGCCCGGTGAGCTGAACAATAAGGCTGTACATGTCCTGGCAACAACCATCCGCCATGAACAATGGTGGAGTGGATGGCAGCCCCCCGGGCACAGAATACACACTGCAAGGTCCGTCGCCATTCTCGCCAATCCCCCGCTCACCGTTCTGAACTGGCTGTGGTAATGGCAAACAAGTGTGCACTAGAACTAACGGACATGCGCAGGTGTTATGCGCTTTCTCCAGATCGAATGGCACAACCACGAACGGGCTAGGAACTCATGGGAGATCGAGCGCGAGGAGATGAAGCAAAAGGTCACGAAGGATGAGGGCGAAATCAAAAAACTTAAATGGCAGAACGAATTTCTGGAAAAGCACGTCAAGATGTTGGAATCATCACTGAGGGCGGAGCGGGCAAAGATCAAGGCCCTGGCATCGGGTGATAAATCTGTTGCCGAGAGCGAGGTACCTAAGGATGCCAAAGGAAAGGCCGCTGCGAAGCTTGATCCGCGAAATGGTAAGCATTGCTTCGAGACGATGGCTTTCGCCTGAGCACATCTGTCCGGTGCACTGTTCATGGCTAACGTGATCCTGTGTAGCCTACAACAAGCCTCACAACTCCTTCTTGAACGTCGAGGGCGGCTCGAAAGAGTCAGACCAAGACTTGCAAGTTGACAAGGCTAGGAAACATCTCACAAGATGCGTCGAAGAAATCACTTACCTCCTATTACCACCCAGCCATCCTCCTCCGCCTCTAAACAACCTCCAATCCCTCCATAATTCGTCCACGTTGTTCAGCCAGGACCAACCGATGACAATGGAAGAAGTCTTCATGCAGCAGAGGCAAAAGGGACAGCAGCAACTGTCACAGCAGATGCCAAATCACCAGCCTCCACCTGTGCCCTCAGCACCGGAGACGATGCACTTGTCACAGGCTACGCATCAACAGCCACAAGCTGAAATGATGAGACGGGAGGAGCCAAATCAGCTGCACTTCCAGCAAAATCAGACTCTCCTTTCCTCACCATTCAATCCTTCCCAAAATCAACAATCGCATTCTGGCTTCCCGACAGTTTCCGAGGAGCCTCTGGAAAAGATAACACACAGCTTTGACTCTTTTGGAAACCCCATCAACAACCGGGAAAGAGAAGAAGAGCCGTTGACACTTCCAAACCATGATGCAGAAGGATTCATCTTCGACGACGTACCATCCTTACCAGAACCACCTCCTGAGGGTCCGCCTCCGAGGAGGCCAGATACCGAGGGATTTCCCAGTGCTAATAGCATACCTGTGAAATCACCACCGCGAACGAATCTGGGATCGCATAGACGAAGAAGTTCAGGTTCGACTAGCATGGCTCGGAAACGAAGTCAGGAAAAGAATGAGGTGATCCCAAGCCTGACTGCTAGCACAAACAAATCGGAGCCCCGAGAGTTCAAGGTAAAATTTGGACTACGAGGACACCTCGATGTTGTTAGATCGGTCATATTCACTGGTGGCGGAAGCCCGTCCGAGCCAGAGATATGTACTGCAGGCGATGATGGCATGATCAAACGCTGGATCATACCCGCCAGCTACGCCAACTTCGGTCAGCAGACTATGAACAATGATCTTGATATATCTAGCTATTTCACGCATCGCGGCCACGAAGGTGTCGTCACGTCTCTGGCAGCTTGCCCCGCCACGGCGACCTTCTCCACAGGTGGACGTGTCTCTGGCGATGGCTGGATATTTTCCGGCGGCCAAGATGCAACGATAAAGGTTTGGGAGCGTGGTCGAGTTGATCCAAAAGCGACACTGGATGGACATACTGATGCCGTCTGGGCAGTCAGTGTGCTACCAGCAACCAGCGCGGCAGTATTTGGTGCCGATTGCAACAATATTGGCGGTCCCGATCGGTTACTTCTCGTCTCCGGATCTGCTGATGGAACCATCAAGATCTGGGCTGTGAGCGCGCCACCACAACTTGCTTCGCCATCGACAGGATCGAGACGAGGTGTTGGTGGAAGTCGAAGACACTCTGTCACTTCCGGATCTAATTATCCCTCCTCGCCGCAACCGAGCGTCGCGAGCTCAACTCCTTTCATGCACATGCTTGTTCATACTATAGACCGCGCTGGCTTTCCCTCACCTACTTGCATCAGTCCACTTTCGCCTCTTGGCGAGAATTTTGTTGTCAGTTTCAATGACGCCACGATTCTCATCTTTGATACCCGGACTGGCGAAGAAATCGTTGGTATGGCTTCCAACGATACCCATGACGGTACTCCGGCTACAGGCATCAATGCCATTGTTGCTTCATCTCAAGGCATTGAGAATGCAGACACTACTGGCAGAGTTGGTGTTGGCGAGGAAGAGAGTCCTGTTCACGGAGCGACTGGCTCGTCTGAAAGAGGCGGTATCGAGGGTGTGGTGATTAGCGGGCACGAAGACCGGTACATCAAATTCTTCGATGCTAATTCTGGTGTGTTTGCTTTTTCTTTATCGCTCATTTACTGAACCGGTTGCTAACATGTTGTTATAGGTCAATGCACGTACTCCATGCTCGCCCACCCTAGCGCCATATCTTCTCTTTCGCTTAGCAAGGACGGCCGCGAAGCTGTTTCTGCTGGCCATGACGCCAGTATTCGTTTCTGGGACCTCGAAAAGCGCATCTGTACTCAGGATTTCACCAGCCATCGCATTATGCGTGGAGAGGGTGTCTGCAGCGTTGTTTGGAGCACTGATGGACGTCTTGTCGTCAGCGCAGGCGGCGATGGTGTTGTTAAAGTGTTTGTTCGATAATACCGATACCCATAGAAGACGAGGGCTTAGTCGGTGCGGATGAGGTCGAAGGAACTCTTTCCAATTCTCACGTGTGTATGTACTTTCTACGGAGGAATACTGAGCTTCTTTGCTCCTCCTTAACTTCTTGCGCGATTTCTGGGGTGGCGACGGTGCTGTGGGGTAGTGTGCATGGGATGCTCGATCTCTTTGGTTTGGTGGTTGAGATACTCATCTTGAAATCATGGTGTCTAACCTCCATCCCTGAACACACGCTTTAGCCGTACAGCTATCTTTTGCACTTTGCCAACTTCGTGTGATCGATCATTGAGATTGAATATTTCAGTTCGGCGCTTCCGTCTGTGGGAAATTCTGTCTGATTCGAGTGAGCAGAGAGCGCTGCTTGGGTCGGGTCTTGTTCTATCTTTCAATCACCAAGTCTGATCCACTAAGATACTTCAACTTGTCATAGTTCATCAATTTCCACTTCGATGGAAGTGGTGCATGTAATGCGCACACATATATCAGTAATCTATTCCCGTACGCTCTCGCGCAACGAAACCCTGACTCGAAGACCGTCACAGCCCTCGAAATCGAAATGCACGTCTCCGATCCTCGACAACCCCATCGCTCCCTCACATTCAAGTCGAAGTTGCGACACTGTGAGTACTGTAGCTATGTCAACGTCCTTTTCTTCCATTTCACTATGATCAAACTAGTCGTGTCACTCGCTTATTGATACCAGTCTACCAGATAATCCTTTGTATACAATAGCTAATCGTTGTAATGATTGGACTCTTCAGTTGCGTCGTTTATCTTCTAGCGNAAATCAGCCTTACGTTTTGCCTAGATATCAATAAGATAGTGGCGAGTATCTCTGACTTGGTGTAAAAAGTGTATTTATTTGAAATCAATTCGACTACGGAAGCGTTCGTTGCTCATGACCTTCGCCTTTCCGAGTATATACACGAATACCTTATAAGAGTCAGCGAGAAGACTTTATCCAGAGCTCTCTACCGCGCTTATGATGATCCACTTCGATAGTATTGACCGTCTGAGGCTAAATAGTATCCCAGCGGAGCTGTTTGTGTGGCTGTGGAAGTACTGGGTGGCTGGGGGCTTTGTATAGGATACTGGTTTCCACATGAGGCTAGATAGTATCCAAATTGAGCTGTTTGCGTGGTTGAGGCGGTGTTGCTTTGTATAGGATACTGGTTTCCGTCCGAGGCTAGATAGTACCCAGGTTGAGCTGTTTGATGAGCCGGTGTACTTCCGCCTCTAGAAGAGGTTCTTGAGTACTGTCAGCTCATAGACTTTTGTTTCAAGGTCTGTACTGACGTTGAAAAAGCTGAGCCTTGAGCTAACACCGTTTCCGCCTTGCCCAACAGGCCTAACTGAACATCACCTCTTGCTAGAGGAGGTAACTTGGTCACATTATAGGGAGCTGCCACTTACTTCGCATCCTTCACGTTAATGCCGAGCTCGCGGAAAGTAGATTCAAGCTCTGGATATCTTTGCATAACGAGGCCAACTCCAAATATATCTAGCTGCTTGCTGTGCCGCTGGAACACATATTTCCAAGTTCTACGTCCTTGTTTAGCCGAATACATTACATGAAACCATACTTACAGGTTAACGTTGACCTACATGAACAATGCGGGGCACATTGTAGTATTGCAAAGCCAGCTCGCCAACAAAGCAGAAGAGCATACCAGCGCGTTCAGGCAGGGAGCTCAGAGTTTGGATGCTTTCTTCCATGATGAGGATGAGGATGATGATGATTGGAAGTCCAATAACATAAAAGAGGTTGAGCCCTTCTGGTTCGCGGTGTGTATGTAATACTCGTGGCGCATTGACCAACATCCCAATTCCTTCCCACCTGCATAACCTCTCCCCAGTTCCCTCCCACGCTCAACAATGCAACTCGCAAGAGATATCTACGACAACTTCTCAGGACGGCCACGTTTCCAAATCCTTTCTGACCTCCACCTCGAAGTCGGACTTCAGTACAACAGTTATCAGATCCCTTCACATGCACCATACCTGATCCTTGCAGGCGACACAGGATTATCTCATAAATCAGACTCTCTGGGTTTATTTTCTGCTTTCCTAGGTCCTAGGGCGGATTCGAGTTTTAAGTCCCGTGAACTCCTACCAACTCCTACTAACTACTCTAGGCTAAATTTAGCTTCGCTTCATTTATACTACGTCGATAGCTCCGCTATCGACAACTCCTACTAACTCCTACTAAATACCCTAGGCTGGATCCCGCTACGCTTTATTTATACCCCTGTCGATAGCTTTGCTATCGATCTACCCCCCCTCTATACTAACTATATTAAACTCCTTCTAATTTATATTATCTTATCGTAACTCCTACTAACTCCTATACCCTATTGCCCTATAGAAAAGTATATTTAAGCTAATTATAGTTACGGAAAGAAGAAAACTCCTAGAGAGTCTAAGTACCTTTGGTCGCGTCCTTAGTAACTATAATCCATTCCCTTAATATCAAAATTTAAATATCGAAATCTATACTTTTACGCGTCTCTATCCCTTTATAAAACGCTATAGATTAATCTATTATCCCTTCTAGCTCCCTCCTCTCGGTAAGGACGACTCTAACCCCCCCGTTAACTCCTACCCCGACGCGTCCTAGACCCTTACGACCTAACTATAACTCCGTGGTAGAGAAACTCGACTCTATACTTAATAGTATATAAGAGAATAGATAGCATTTCAAGGACTTCGTTCGAGCGTGGGTTGGTATGAAACTAAGGCGTATCGCGACCCCTCTAACGAGGGAGGTAGAATCTTTATATCCCGAGTATTAGTCTACTACTACAAGGAAGCGGCTCCTTATAGAAGTTCTATAAGAGTCTTTATCTACTAGAAATATCGTCTTCCCTCGAGCCTCTATTAAAGTCGAACTTAAACCTTCAATTCAAGTCCTTTATAGGGAGTTAGATTAGCTCGTCCGTTATAACCCCTACTTCGGTACTCTATCTAATACCTTAGTTGAGGCCTCGACTCTTAAGACTATTAACTTTACGGAAGCCCTTACCCTCCTCGAAGCAAATACGCCTCAAATTTGCCGATTCCTCTTTGCTATTATAAGTAACTAACGCGCCTATTATAATAGTTATACCTAGTCTCCCGTTATAGAGATAACTATTACGAAGCGGATCTTCTTTATTATTAGTATTATTTGCTTCTCCCGATCGCGGAATAACTCTAACTTTTTCCCTTCCCTACTCGGTGCATATTTCCTCGGTACTAGCGTTAAACGCCGTATACTTACGACGTTATACGGCTTTGGTATCTATCTAAGTTATAAGACACTCAATATTTCAATAGATCGTACTACTAAACTCTATAAGGTTTGGTTCCCTTCCCCTAGTAACCTACTATTCCTAACTTCTAATAGGAGCGTCTTTTATTTCTAGGGCGTAACTTACGCTCCTTCTACGTATACGATAACTTCAACTTCCTTAATACTAAACGTGACGAAGGAGTCGGCTATACTATAACTATACGCGCTATAACTACGGTATCACTTATTATTTGTCCGGATATTCCTAAGACCGGCCTAAAACAGAGTATATTCAATCCTTTAATCCCGCTAAAAGTCTAAGATATCTTCCAGTCTCCTACTCTGTCTGGTAATAATAATAGTAGGAGTATTACTATCTCGAAAGCCCTCATCGCCGAAGGAATCAAAAGGATATATACTACGAGCGTTAGTACGATCTTCTACTAGAAAGAAAACCTCTTTCCTACGATACCTGATATAGATCTACTCCTTCCGATCCCTACGTAATATTGGTAATTCGGTACTATTTATAAGAATGAGGGCACAATCGAAGGTACCTATAACGTCTATAAGTAGATGTTCCTTAGTTAGCTAGGACTCGATCCGTTAATAGACTTTAGCGAACGTCTATTCCTCGTCCACGGCGATTAGTTAACTACCTAGAATATTCGCAGTTGTAAGGTAGATTAATAACGTGCTGAGATCCCCTTTAACCGCCGTGAATAGATTCTCCCGATTCCAAGCTAGTTCTATATTCAGACCAACCTCCTTAATATAATCGTTCGAATATATTGGTTATCCGAAACCCTAGGCTAGTATACTTATTACTGCCTTACATCCGATATTGGCTTATAGGGACTCAGTTACAAGAGTCGTAATAACGTTAAGTACTATTAACTTAAGCCTATTCTCTTATAAGGCTTTAGCGCCCGCGTTTATATACTATTATACACGGCTCTACGAAAACGAAAATACTTAACGAATTTCGACGACGACTTCTTTATCTAACCCTCCAATATCGAAGAGCTAATTAGTTCCCTTAGTACCGAGCAGTTTATTTAACTAGTCGACGATATATAACAAGCCGCCTTTACTCTACCTGCCTAGGAGGGTTACGGCCATACGGACTATAAATTCACTACTATATACCGATACCTACAGGAGGTCGAACTCTTTCTTATAGTACGGTATGCGGTTAAGCGTAGTAATATTGGTATGCTTCGTATATTAATTGACCCCCTTATCGTCTACTTCTATGGCGCAAAGCAATATAAATACGCGTAAGAGATATTATACTTTCGTTAGCTCCTATCCGATACTAGTACTCTATAACTATAACGTACTATCCTCTTATCTAGTCTTGTTAACTAGCCCGGGCGGCGTACTACATTTAAACTAGTTGATCTCGGCCTCGAATATATAAACCTCGCTATGGCTATATCGTTACGGAACTTCAAGAACTTAACCTACGATACCTATATTATCTTCGATCGTATATATCTCGTTAATACCTAGGTAGTATTATTGCGACGGAAGATTAAAGAGACCTTCGGTTAGGCTATCTCCGGGGCCTATACTACTATAGACGTCAGTCGCGATATCTTCTCCCTCGCCCGTATTATCTTCTAGTATAGTCTTATAGAACCCCGAGCGCCTTAAGTCCTTTTAAACTTTAAGGCTGATTCTATCTTCTTGTCTATTAATACTAAGGCGGAAGGTATTGCGGCGATTGCGGAGAAAGTCTAAGACTTTAATAACCAATACGTTCGCAGGCTAGGTATGGTGCTCCTACCCCAACGCATTAATTTCAATAAGGACGATGGATTTGTAGATATCGATAGTAGGCTAGTTGACAAACAAGAATAAGATAAGCAGCTAATTAATTTGATAGACCTAGCTATATAGATAGTACTCCTACGATCTTACTATCTCCAATCAACTCCTATATATATACCGTCCGTTCCTATCGTTTTGCGAACCTCTGTCGTTTTGCGAACCTACCCCGCCTTGAGATACGCGGTAAACCGACTATATCTTTCTCCTACTAACTCCTGTAGCCTTATAGTGCGTAAAGAGGTAAACTAATATAGCTCTAATAAAGATCGCTATTCTTCTCCTACCAACTCCTATAGTATTGGGGTGCGTGAAGAGGCAAACTAATGCAGCTCTAATAAAGATCGCTATTCTTCTCCTACTAACTCCTGCAGCCTTGTAGTGCGTGAAGAGGCAAACTAATATAGCTCTAATAAAGATCGCTATTCTTCTCCTGCTAACTCCTGTAGTATTAGGGTACGTAAAGAGGCAAACCAATATAGCTCTAATAAAGATTACTGTTCTTCTCCTACCAACTCCTACGGTATTAGGTGCGTAAAGACCTAGTAAACTAATATAGCCCTAATAAAGATCGCTATTCTTCTCCTACTAACTCCTACGGCATTAGGTGCGTAAAGACCTAGTAAACCAACTAGAATATAGCTCTAATAAAGATCGCTGTTCTTCTCCTACTAACTCCTGCGGTATTAGGTACGTAAAGACCTAGTAAACCAATGCAGCCCTAATAAAGATCGCTATTCTTCTCCTACTAACTCCTACGCCGCCCTTATATTCGTAGTATATAAGTAAACCAATATAGCCCTAATAAAGATCGCTATTCTTCTCCTACTAACTCCTGCGGTATTGGGTGCGTAAAGACCTAGTAAACTAACTAGAATGTAGCTCTAATAAAGATCGCTATTCTTCTCCTACTAACTCCTGCGCCGCCCTTATATTCGTAGTATATAAGCAAACTAATGTAGCTCTAATAAAGATTACTATCCGCCTCCTACCAACTCCTACTAACTCCTACGCCGCCTTTGTATTCGTAGCACACAAGTAAACCAATGTAGCTCTAATAAAGATCGCTATCCGCCTCCTACCAACTCCTGCTAACTCCTGCGCCGCCCTTGCATTTATAGTATATAAGCAAACTAATATAGCTCCTACTATAGCGTATAGCGGTAGGTTAGAATTATATTATAACCGTAGTAGAACTATACGTTAAAGACCTCGAGAAATAGCTTATAATCCTGAATTCGCGCCTCTAAGCCTCTAAGGCCAAATTAGCGGTCTTAGAGTCCTAGAATTCAACTAATTAGCTTATTGTGCGTTAAATGGAGACGGCTATAGCTATAGCTCCTACTATAGCTATAGCTAGTACCGGCGTTCAGACGATAGTTCCTACTACCGCTAGTATCGGTATCTAGACCGCAGCTCCTACTACCGCTAGTATCAGCGTCTAGACCGCAGCTCCTACTACCGCTAGTATCGGCGTCTAGACCGTAGCTCCTACTACCGCTAGTATCGGCGTCTAGGCTGCGCTATATATATCTATTACTACTAGTACCTAGATAGGACGTAGCTATCTCCTTGATTAGCTCTAAGATCTCACAGAATAGAATAAGGCTCTTATAATAAAGAACGCGTCACTTTAAAAGGATAAGAACTATCTATAGTTATAGAATAAGGGCCTTGATTTTGCAAAGAAGAGACTTATTACCGAGACTAATAACTTAGACGCTAATAATAGAAGAGACCTAATAGAAATAGAAGAGACCTAATAGAAGAGACCTACTACCGAGACTAATAACTTAGACGCTAATAATAGAAGAGACCTACTACCTAAGA